>PVIJ01006916.1:0-87286 GCA_004024925.1 Scalopus aquaticus | reverse complement strand
AGAGAGAGAGAGAGAGAGAGAGAGAGAGAGAGAGAGAGAGAGAGAGAGAGAGAGAGAGAAAATCTGCTTTGGCTACTGAGCATGCCCAGTTCCCGGCTCTAGCCCTATAAGGGAAGCATTGTGAGCGTTCCACTTCTCCGGGCTTTGGTGGTGACCAGAAGGGGACTTGGGTTGGAGAGAATGGTGGTGGATGGAAGACTTTGGGGAAGGGGGGTCGCGTTTGGAGCTTTGGGACTGGGTAGAAGGGTCTGTGCAGAGGGAATCGGGAAGAGGCCCACGGGATCCCGCAGGGAGACAGAGAAAGGAGATGAAAAGGACCCTCAAGTCACTCCAGTAGCACTCTCCTTGTCTTGTGTCAACCGAAGAGGCTGCTGCAGTTGAGTGTCAACTGTCCAGAGACTGCAGACACAGCCCAAGGATTGTCCAGGGCCCTGGACCCCGGGGGGGTTAGCGCTTCCGCGAGAGGTGAGGCAGGTCCAAGGAAGGGCTGCTGCGGAGCGCCCTTTCCTGCACGTTGGTCATTTAGTTCATGGACGTGGTGAGAGAGCAGACAGACCTGTGGGGCCAGGGGGGTTGGCTACCGTTTCTGCAGCTGAAATACCAGGCTTTCCCACCAAGCAAAGACTAAGATGTACCTTTTGCTACCCTTCCCGCCACCTTGCTGATTTTGTAGGTGCTTGGCTAAGAAAAACAACTTTCTTTACTTTGCGGTGGTGGGAATAAACTGGCTCTAGGTAAACCGAGCTGAGTTCTAAATGGGAAGCATGGCTCTAGGAATCCTTCCTGGGGGCCTGCTGGACACCACCTTTCAGGTAATACTGCAGGGACGGTTTCTTCAGGACCTGTTCTGCCTGAGGCGCTTACTCCAATTCCAGAAGCTCTAGCAGCCAGAGGGGCCAGCCAGGACCCAGAAATGCTTTTGTTCAAAAATGAAAAAGTCGTTAAGCTAAAACTAGCAATAGCTTGGAAACCAGAATTTGGCTGGCTGCCTGAACTCCTACAGTTAAACATTTACCATAATTGGTTGATGTCTAAAGGCCTGAAATCTCGGCAGAAAATCCAATGAGAGAGGATTTATGCCATTATTTGCAGATACCTTCTATATTATTTGTAGTGTCATTCATATGTAAGTTCAGTTTTTTTCATTGTTGTCATTTCAAGAAGTGGCTTTCAGATTATATTCTTGCAAGTGTTCGCTGGACACAGCATGTATACAGAGATGCACATGCAATATTTAAATGAATATTTAAATAGGCACATGGATATAAGCATATTTCTTTATGACCTTGGTGAGTATCGAATCTTTCATAAAGAACCCTTTTTCTCCACCCCCATTCCTCATTGCCCTGAAAAATTTCATCATCTTCTCTTTTAAAAACAAGCTCGAGGCAGAATCGAGTGGGCAGCAATGGTAAAATTTGCTATATTCAATGTGAAATCCATTATGAAATAGCATTGCTTAAGGAAACACTAAAGGATCTGTCCATAATAACATATGTACTTGTGCAGCTCCTCTTAGTAAGGAGAAATTTGTTTCCTCCATAGGTAACAGCTGCAGTATGTTGAAAAATCCCTCTACTGTTGTACATTTGAACAAAACAGAACCTGCTAATTAAGAACTCACATTTGCATTATATTGTATAATCCAATCTGAAAGTTGTAATGGATACCAAAACAAGTTGGCATTTATTCTAAATGCAAAGGATTCAGGAAGCTACAATATATTTTATCAGGATAGGTGAAATGTTTGTCCTTTACTATAAATGTTAACAAGATTCAACAGAATGGGCAAAAAAATTTTACCTGAAAATATAATGCGCATTGCAAGTACTGCGATAGCTGAAAAGGCCAGATTTGGACAGTAAATATCAGATGATTTAAATACCTATCTTTATTCAACTTCAGAAACTGTTCTGAGAGTTGACTATATTTGACTGCAATAAATTTGGAATGTTCTTTTTCATATGGGTATGGAGAAGGAAGTCTGAGACCAAAAGCAGCTAGAACATCAATATATTGCAATTAATAACAGCGCTAAGAATTTATGGGTGATTAATAGCCAACTCATTAAAATGAATGCATTAATGTATAAACATATTTAATATAAAATATTCTGCACCTCAAAATGTTAAAGCGGATACTCATAAAATAAGATAGAAGTAACAGCTTCTGTGCCTTCTGCTTCCTTTGGTTTCAAAGTAATTTTAAAACACAGTCCTTTAGTCCTGCACTCTCTTTTCTATCTCCTGGGACTACGCGTAATATCCATAGAGAACAACAGTACACCAAAGGAATTGCTAGTTTAAAAAAGGAAGTAAATAAATAAATAAATGTGTTAAGAAAACTCCAGCACTATTTATGGCAATTGAAGGCAAAACAAAGTTGAAGTTCTTCCTAAAATATATGAATGTAAATATTGTGAGATGGATTTGCAACAGCCTCATCGTTTTTCTACAAACGGTCCACCGTATTTAATCTTGGCTTTGCAAGAAGTGCCACTGCACCATAGGGCCATGCTGAT
Organism: Scalopus aquaticus; assembly: GCA_004024925.1. NCBI lineage: Eukaryota > Metazoa > Chordata > Mammalia > Eulipotyphla > Talpidae > Scalopus > Scalopus aquaticus. Next base: position 84,765 of record PVIJ01006916.1, on the reverse strand, counting down.
AGACTCTGTCTTCCTCCTTCAAGGTGAAAAAAGGACTGCACCACGAGTTTCATCAGAGCTCCTAGATATCCTTAATTCCAAAGGCAGTTTAAGTCAATAAAACACTACCAACCAGAACTGATTATACCACCAACAAAACTTTCATTGTATTCCTTAGTTATTCTGTCTTGTCTTGCTGTGGTTTAAAATCAAATTAGCCTTAATTTGGGTATCCAGATATTACAGATCATTCAGTGTGTCTTAATTTAGAAGATGTATTTATACTCTGGCATTTAAAAAAATTGCAAACTTGACATTTCTCTAAGTGGAATAGAAGAAAGTTCTTAGGATGTTAATATATCTTCTGGGAAGAGACGTCGCTGTGCTCAAATAAGTTGAGAAGACCTTTGATTCCATAGAGCCAAACACTTTTAATCTCAGATTTCTTAACAAATTTAATCATCTTAAAAATGAATTCTGACTTACAAGGGCAAAGGAATCCAGCAAGTAGCATTTCCCAAACTTACTTGACAATAGAATCTTTTTCTTTTTTTCATATACACTTTGAGAAACCTCCTAGTGATTGCTTATTTTTGCACATTTTACGGAATTTAGATGGTGAAAGGTAGCATTGTGCTCAAAGCCTGATTCTTATCCATTGAGAGCCTCTTCTTAGCGGCCTTGCCCCCAACTACGACTTCATTTAGTTCTCTGAACAATATTATAGATGCAAGGGAGAGATTCTTCTTCTTTAAAACACAAGGTTCGGGGAAGTAAGAAATTCGCCCAAGGTTACACAGTGAGTGACAGTAAAGATTTGAGCCCAGGTCCTTGACATCGTTCAGACATTCCATACTTCTTTGCTCACACCAAAGCACTTGTCATTTTGAAAGCATAGTAGATCCCCTCCCCCCAAGAAAAACACTTGGGATATAATTGTTTGCAAGTATTTAAGTATTTATACTCAACACCAGAACAAACCAACAAAGGATATGAAAAAACAGCTCACACCAATTATGAATCACAGGGTCTCTTATATCAGCTGACTTTACCTTTCCCAAGTGTTCCATCCATTCTGCTGTTTCAACTCTCATACCTGGGTTGATTCTGAACCCACGATGCTGTCTCACTTAGAAAATAGTAGAGAGTTGTCTTTACTATTGCCGAGTGGAGCCATGTAAAGCTGTAGTGTTTATTTTAATCTCCAGACTTACTCCAGAGTTAAAGACTAGTTACCTAATAGCACACTGGGCGGATTGGAAGATATGTCAATCAATGGATTAAATTATATCACTTAACATGACCTTCCATTTTTTTTCAGGCTTCCTCTTTCTATTACAGTTCGGAACCTGCTCTCCCCCCCCCTTCATGTTTGTTTTTTTTCCAGAAACTAAGGCGTCAGTAGTTATTCTGCTAAAGTCTGAGTACTCCAGACTTTGGCCGACTTTTCACATATTTCATTCACAAATTATTTCTGGAGGATTCATAAAACAAGAGTATGCTGTTTTGAGGGATCTTTGTGATTTGGCACCTAAGGAGTCCTTGTTTATATGGCTATTACCACCTATATTCTTTAGAATATCATTTTTCTAAGCCACAGATGCTGATTGAATAGTGTCTGTTCTGTTTACTCATTTTCTTTCTTACTTAATAGAATCTCATCTTTCTCAATCCCTGTCAAACATTAGGGCTCAGAAGTAAGCTCAACTGCCCTCAGACAACTACATGATAATAAAGATCATGAAATAAAAAATAGGAAGCTAACAGCCCAATGATCTACTGTGAGAATAAATCCCATGGGTTGTACATGTCTCCTAACAACCACCAATGCTTTGTCAGAGAGCTGATGAGAATCCTCCCATTTCTTCCATGCTCAATTCTACCTGGAGAACCAACGAACTGCTCCCGATCAGAAAAACAATTTTTTTTTGATTACAGAAATAGTGAGTGTGTTGTTTTCCACTGCTTATATGAGAGTCCATTTTCCTTACAATACAATCTTTAAGCTTTCCTTCATAAATACTATGTTTGCTGTCCCTCCTCTTTTATTTTAGAGATTCCTTCTGGAAAATCCAAAACTTAGGTCCAGATCAAGGGCAGAAAACAAGGCAGAAAAGGCATCCGATGAAGATAGATGAGTTATGGTATGACTATTACAATCACTATATCAAAAATAAAATGCATCCCCTTCTGTGGCTCAAAGGGTGAGTCAGAGGAAAGTAGAACATCTGTGGAAGCAAGTGGCATGTATCTGTGATTGACGACCTTCTTTTTCAGTTCAGAATGGGTGCTTGTTTCCCTGATCTGACTCAAATCCAGTCACGTCTACCCACAGAAGATCCTCATGACAAACACTGCCCTGAGTCTGATGCCCAGGAGTGACGGGGGAGAAAACTGGCATCACAGAGAATCCCTCCTATATCTGTTACTACTGTGTGATTGCTAGTCAGAGAATTTCAGTGTCTAATGAGAATTTCAATTTCTTATGGTTAACGACTCCCAGTCAAAGGTGAAGTCCTCATCAGATGAACTCTGAGTACTTAAAAACAGCCAATGATGACAGGGAGTTCACTGAAGGCAGAGCCCTTCATCTAGAAAATGGATTGCAGAAGTTCTGAAATCTTAACTGTTTTGGAAAGATGAGAGGAACACAAAATTAGACCGATGAGGACTTTAAACAATATGAAATTTGGGACTAGATGGACTTGAGGTGAAAGTCTTGCTTTACTACTTAATAGTTCTATCATTACTTTTCTGAGCGTTCCTTGTTCCTCTGCAAAATGGGTATGGCCATTGCAATCTCCCTGAGTTTTATGAGGATTGACTAAAATAATGTTTAAAAAACACCCAGAATGGTGCCGTTCTGGCAAAGAGAATTATTAATTCCTTCTTTTCCTAAGGATAATGAGTACAAGAGAGTGAGAGTATTACTTGTTTTGCTTAGTTTTCATTACTTCAAAAGAAACCATTATTTAAAAATAAAACCATGAGTATCTGGTATCCTTTAGATGATTTCCCTTTCTAAACATTCACTTCAACAACAACCTGTGTGGAGCTCTGTTACCAACACATCATCGTCGTCATCATCATCATCATCATCATTGTTATTATTACTATTATATTTAAAGATTTATTTATTTATGCATACAAGCTGGGGTACAGGCCAGAGGTGTGGGGTGGTGAGAGGGTTCACCAGAGACAGAATAGGGAGCAGAACAGGCAGATCAACTGAAATACACTGCTGAGGGGAGCAGCGGGGAGACAGGAGAGGTCTGCTGCGCCATGTGGGAAGCTCCCCGGCTGGGAGATGAACTCGTGTCACCGCTGCCAACAGCTCCACAGCGTATTTAACCGCTGCGCCACCAGGGAGACCCTATTATATTATATTACATTATATATACGTATATATATAAATATATATATATATATATTTTTTTTTTTTTTAAAGAAGAGTCTTGCTTTCCTGATGAGATTCTAGACTAGATTCTAGATTAGGATCTCATCTTAATGCTTCAGACCCAAAAGTAGTGGGGAATGTCATTATCTCAACAAAGTTCCTTATGATGGCACTTTAAAGAACATTTACAATATATTTTCCTGAAACCTGTCACTGAACACCTTCCTGGGAAAACAAACAAAAAGGGAGAAAGAAAAGGGAAGAAGGAACCAAGGTACATATAGCTATTTTTGGTGTAACGTTATCTGTGGCATTATTTATAATGCATGCCAAAAAAGTTGAAGTGATCTAGGGGGCACTCATTTTATCATTTTGTCTTACATTTTAGAGACTTAATGATTTAAAGAATCAGCATTCTTTTATCTATGAGATTATTTTGTCATAAGAGTGGCATATGGTGGGCTTTCTTTTTTTTTCGTGGAGTGACTAATGTAGTTTTTCTCTATTTTTTGAAAATTTCCTTCATGTTTTTACATTGAAGTATCATTGGTCTACATTCCTGTATCTGGTTTAAAGAAATAGGTTCAGACCGCTTCAGATCTATGTCACCACACCACAGCCATGGACAAAGGAACCATAGTCCTCCACACAGTTTGCCCCTGCCCCACCCTCTCCCTCTCATAGCCTCAATTCTGTGGTCATGCTTCTAGAGACTGCTTTGGTTTAGTTTTGTCTGTTCCTTTGTTTTGTTTCCCTATATTCCGCATATGAGTGAAATCATCTGGTATTTGTCTTCATCCTCCTGACTTAGTTTACTTAGCATCATCCCTTCCAGTCCGATGCATGCTGTCACAAATGGCAGCATTTTTTAAAAGATTTATTTATTTTTGCATACAAGCTGGGGTGCAGGCCAGAGGTGTGGGGCAGTGAGGGGGTTCACCAGAGAGAGAGTGAGGAGCAGAACAGGCAGATCGACCGAAATATACTGCTGAGGGGAGCAGCGGGCGAGGCAGGAGAGGTCTGCTGCGCCATGTGGGAATCTCCCCAGCCAGGCATCGAACCCGCGCAGTAGCCACCGACAGCTCCACAGCGAGGCACTTAACCTGTTGTGCCACCAGGGAAGCCCCACAAATGGTAACATTTGATCTCTTTAGAGCTGAGTAGTAGCATTGCATTGTGTATGTACCACTCCCCTCGCAATGGGCACTCCAGTTGTTTCCATATCTAGGCTGTTGTAAATAGTGCCGCAATGAACATAGGAGTGCAGATTGTTTTAGAGAAGAAAGAGTGAGATCTGACAAGATGTGATGCAGTTATACCTAAGATCACATTAGGGTGATAAATTATGTATAAATTAATTTACTCTCAATCATCCAATAACTCTTCAGAGGGATAAAATATCCACAGGTATCTGAACGACTATTTACTGCCTTTTCTCTATCATTTTTGGAAATGTTGAACTCTAACTTACATCATCTGAATTCTACTTGTATCTCTCTATAATAAGAATATTTTAATGTGAAAAATATTCAAGGTTTGACCTCTAACCAGTGTATTTTTCACAGACTTAAAATTTGGGGGCATTTTGCTTTTACGTATAGCTATGTAATTCTATAAAATTCCATTTTTATTATCTTTATGGATGAAGGAATATCCAGAAAACCAAAACTATAGGACCGTACCTGGTACTCAGGGCAATGAGAAAAAATTACCAATGGACCATATAATGGTGACTCCTCTCATTTCCCAGCCTGCCTTTCAAGAGATCTGAGTTTTCTGAGCCTTGAAGAAAAAAAATCTTATTGACAGCCTGGTTTTCTCCTTGAGAATCTGCCTTAGATGACCAATGGCAGGGAGTACGTGCATGGGGGCAGGTGGTCTAAGGAGCTTGATCTTCCCTCCCCACCCACCCGCCATGTCCATATCAAGAAGACTTCTAGCCAAAAGTGTAGGAAATCCCATTCTCTGGTTTAAAATGGGTGAATGGTCATATTCATGTTGGCAGGTTGTTTAGTTAAGTCTTATGAATCCAAAGATGTTATACCAGAGGTTAAATGTCTCCAAGTTGGCACTAACATTTACATTTAAAATAAAATATATTGGTAAGAGCTTCTACTGATTAATAAGGATTTGTAAATTTGTAGGGTTTCCTCAAAGACACATTTCTGAAGGGGGAGGGGTATTTTGCTATAAAACCTGAATTTGGGGCCTCCCTGGTGGCGCAGTGATTGAGCGCTGCGCTGTGGAGCTGTCGGCGGTGCGCGATGCGGGTTCGACGCCCAGCTGGGGAGAGTCCCACATGGTGCGGCAGACCTCTCCTGCCTCGCCCGCTGCTCCCCTCAGCAGTGTATTTCTGATCTGCCTGTTCTGCTCCCCGCTCTGTCTCTGGTGAACCCTCTCACCAACCGCCTCTGGCCTGTAACCCAGCTTGAACAAAAAAACAAAAAACAAAACAAACAAACAAAAAAACCCTGAATTTGGCAAACACATTGGAAACTCTATAAAAAGATAGTTTCACATATTGTTTCCATGCTAACAAAGGACTGGCAAGGACTGGCGATTAACTGGATTTTAGTTCAAAAGGTAAATATTTTTGAGTCTCTTTTTCAGTTCATTATTAAATATTATTATATAAAGTATCTCCAATTCATTAGAGATTCCGCTTTTATCATTTATTGAGACTAGTGGCAAGAACAGACTGGCCTGGAGGGAAGAAAGGATAAAGGAGAAAAAAATGACATTTTAGCATAGCCATGCACATGATATATAAATTACACATAACTCTCAAGTAGGTTTTTTTTCCTCATTCAAATCATTATCCACTTCAAGTAATTACTTTTTTTTTAACCAAGTATTTTCCCTTATTTCCTACTGTCTGTAAAATCTGTATTAAATACACACTCAGAGCTTTTCCGGAAAAAAGGCAAGTTAATCCTCAGAATTCCTAGAGAGCCACAGTGCATCTTTTACCACATAGACACAGATCTCCAAAACTAAGACAAAGCAGAATCACTCCATCTTACCATCCCCACCCCAATGGTTGATTTGATGGCTGAACATTGTGTCAAAATGCATATTAAAAACAAATTAGCATGTTTTACTCTTTCTGTCTGGAATCAAAAACTCCCTCTCCAGTCAGACACCAAGAACTCTAAAAATTTCAAGAATATATGAAGATTAGTTAAGATAGCCTGAATGCACATATTCTGCCCAACCATAAAGTTCAGTTCATTTCAGTCTTTATTGAATACCTATTCCCTATCAGGCTTTGGATACTAAGGTATGAAAGGAATGGTCTCTGTCCTCCAAGCTCCCTTAGTTTGGTGATAAAGCCAACGGGGTGAGGTTATAACAAATATTTTATAATGTGTTGAATGCAATTGCCCTTGAACCAATGAAGGCTCATTTTTAAGCTTTACCAAAATCCGCACTTTTATTAAACATCGTGAATTACTATAGCTGAAGGCAATAATGGTAGGCTGCCATGGCACCTATTCAAAGAAATTAAGAAAATCAGGACACTGCCTTCCATTGAATGGCAAGGTCAACAACTTGTATGTCCTTCTGGAGATGACACAGTCCAAAACTTTGGTCTTCCTCCAGAACACAGAGTCAAATTTACTGTGTGCCAGGCATATTTGGAAAAGACATTAACAGGAAATGTTCTATAAAATAAGAAATGGAATCATTTGGAAGGCCAGAAATGGAAATAACCAACAACAACCCCAAAGGGAAAATATGGAAAAGGACACCAAAACAAGAATTTTTTTCAAGTCTGATGTCTCAATCACAAAAACCTCAACACGGGTGACATAAAAAAGAAGAGAAACTCATACTGTTTTCAGGTGAATAAACATATTCAGGAAGTGGCTTCTCAAGGAGAACTGAGGGCACAATATAATAACTGTCTTCTCTAGTTAGTCTCTATACACATAAGGGTATGTAATAATCAAGAAGTAAAAAGATCTCAACTCATTCTAAGATTAGGTGCTGGCAATAATATCCTAAATATAAGCAAGTCTGGTTTTACATGCTTATCTTTTATTCTGATATACACAAATGTGCCACAATATTTAAATGGGACGTTTGAAAAATATTTCAAGAGAGTTATCTTCTGAAATTATTTTATCTGAGACCAAGAAGTGGGTTCCTTTGTATTTTTTGACTATTGTATGCTTTAGTAGGTCAAAATAGACTATACACTTACTTCGTAGAATCATTTGGTATTGGAGCAATAATCTCATCCTGACAGAGATGCCTTCTAATTGTTGTTTATGGGTGTCAAGAGACTTTACACCTTTTGGGGGGAAGGTGGCTCTAATTATTTTTTCAAACATGGTATTTAATCTGTACTTTCATCCATCAATAAACAATTCTTTTTGAAAATGTTCAACATCACTTATAATCAAGGAAATGCAAATGAAAACCACAATGAGATACCGCCTCACACCTGTGAGGATGGCACCCATTAAAAATACAGGCAACAACAAATGCTGGAAAGGATGTGGAGAAAAAGGAACTCTTCTACGCTGCTGGTGGGAATGCGAACTGGTCCAACCACTATGGAAAGCTGTATGGCGATTCCTCAAACTGCTAAACATGGAGCTGCCATACGACCCAGTAATACCACTTTTGGGAATTTACCCAAAGGACACAAAAACACTAATCCGAAAGGATACATGCACCCGTATGTTCATTGCGGCACTGTTCTCAATAGCAAAGGTATGGAAGCAACTCAGATGTCCAAAAACAGATGACTGGATCAAGAAGATGTGGTACATATACACAAAGGAATACTATTCAGCATTCAAAGAAGATAAACACATGCAATTTGCAGTGACATGGATGGAATCAGAGGGGATCATACTCAGTGAAATAAGCCAGAAAGAAAGAGAAAAACATCGAATGGTTTCACTTATAACAGGACTATAAGGAAACCAAATAGGAGACACTCGGGGGGCGGGGGTGTGTGGAGGGGGGAGGATAAGGGCACAAAATGGAGTAGAAAAGAACACAAGGGACCACACAGATGGATCACGGGTGAATTGGTGGTGGTTTACCCAAGGGGAATACAGAATGTAAAAGATAAATAACAATAAAAATATATACATTAATTAAAAAAAAAGAAAATATAAAAAAGTTAGAAATCTATAAAATTCAGAGAAATAAGCCAGAAAGAAAGAGAAAATATCAAATGGTTTCACTTGTAACAGGACTATAGAAACCAAACAGGAGAGAGACACTCAGTGAGGGGGGTGGGAAGGGGAGGATAAGGGCACAAAATGAAGTAGAAAAGGACACAAGGGACCACAGAGATGGATCACGGGTGAACTGGTGGTGGGTTACCCAAGGGGAATACAAAATGGAAAAGATATAAATGACAATAAAAATATATATTAAAAAAATGAACAATTCTTTAGAGAATATTGCATTTGAATTTGAGTAGATTCCATCAGAACTTTGGTGGCTGGGGTTGGCCTTTGCTCTTCTCGGATCCATCACTTTACTACACAAACATCCCACAAAGAAGAAAGATAAAAGCAAAGACAGAAAAACAGCCATCCCCAAACATATGATGTTCAGTATCTGACACAAAAATCCTCTTTTCCTTTACAAACTACTTGAAGTTTAATTTTTTCCTTCCCAAAATTATTTCGGAAGAAATAAACACATTTTCCTTGTTGCTGCTGCTGCTATATTATTATTTGACTGATTTTCAGTTTATCAGTCATTCATCTGGATTGGTGCCTGTATATTTTCCCAGAGGTTTAATATGGAAAATTATTTCTTTGGCCATATCAAACCTTAGTTCAAAATTGTGCCTTTTTTGCACATCTAAGCAGCTTTACGGGCATTTTTCCTTTTATTAATGCTCACAATAGTCTAGTAGATTATAAAAACAGACATCATAACAACCCAGTTTATAATGTAGAACCAGACTAAAGTTAATTTGATTAAAGTGACACTGGTTAATAAGTTAGGAGCTAGGAAAGAACAAAAATAAACAATTAGAAAAATCCCTGGGTCTCCTCGTTATCAGTCAGCTGCACTAAAATGTATTTCCATGACCCCGTAAGGCAGGTAATGGTAATGCAATCATCATGGATGAACAAAATGGTTTGGGGAATGCTGGGAGAAATTGGAGACTGGAATCAGCTGCTACTGCCAGGGTAAGGGGCATTGCTGGGGCACTGCTGGCAAGATTAGCAAGTAATCAGGAACAATCTGGTTCCTTCTCTCTCCAAACTTGCAATCTCCATCTATCTCCCCATTGGGAAAACTTAGCAGGGCCCACATAGCAAAGAGAAATGTGACTTGCAGAGCCCCAGACCTGCCTCGTACAGCGGTGTGCTGAGCATGCGTTTGGACCTGAGAATCCACCGCTCCTCAGGTCCTGAGTATCCATGTCCACCCTGCTAAGTGCATTTAATTCCCCGACAATAAATCTATGCTTCCCATCCTTCCTCTGAATGAAGACACTTCTCCTGCCCCCTCCCTGGACACAAAGCCCCAGAGGTCACGATGTCCACCTGTAGCTTCTATGAAATACTTGTTTAATCCCACCTAAACCTCCTATCACGTAAAGACTGACTTGTACAGTTAACTGCCAGCAGCAATCTTTATATAAGTAAAGGGGAAAGGGGAGAGAGGGACAGATAAACTGTGTTTGTTATATGCACATATACATATAAGCTTTGCAATATATGGTTACTTGTGAGTACACACACACACACACACACACACACACACGCACAAGCACACGCACACGCGCACACACACACACAGTCATCCAGGAAAGCAATAGGCATAGCTGCTATAGTATGCTTCTTATCATGGGATATACAACGTTTCTATCTTCTTCCGCTAGCTTTTCCGAGTTTCCTTTGTCCTAGCTATTGTTCTTTGCCTTGTACATTGACCCAAGCCTTCATTCCCAGAAGGCACTGGGTTCTTAATCTTGCCCTCACCCTACTTTTGACACTCATTTTCTTTTCTACTGTTGATTAAAGTAAAAGACAGTTGTAAACTAACATTTTTCTACATATATTGTGTAACTGCAACTAAAACTATCCTTGGTTGTGGCGATTCGTATTCTGAGATGGCAAAACTGTGTGGTATGTGGTATGTGACTTTCACTGGCATATTGCCCAATAATACCACAGTTTACTAACTTACAACTGTTATTGCTGCCAACCTTCCCAGTCCCTTAGCCTGTGTTCCATGGCCACAGGAGACAACCCGGGCTATGTCCTCAAGAATGGCACAATGGACCAGCAGGCACTCCTTGTCCTAGGCAGCCTAGTGGGAAAATGCAGCTAGCTCAGCAAATTGATTCTGGTTAGACTTGATTAAAATGTAACATAATTGTGCTTTCTACAGTTTCATTCATCTTTCATCTGTGATAGTAAGAAGCTAGGCTATGTCTAGTTGATTGTAAGACAAAAGGTCGATTTGACAATTCAGTAATGGACCAATATAAAGGAACTACACTGGCTTTCCACAGGCTCCACACATTGCCTTTTGTTTCTCTCATCTATTATTTCTGCCATGCCTTATAACCCTGAGGGTCCTCTTCACTATAAGACTAGATGCAAAACAGGATTTAACAGTTTCTCTCTTCTTTATCCTCTCAAATATCCTTCTTAATTAAAGTGTTTTCCTGTTAATCACTATGAGAAAAAGACTGAGGCAACAAAAATACCATTGCTTCATTCACTCAGCAAATCATTTTTGAATGCTATGTTAAGCACTAGTATCTTAAGAGTGGAACTAAATAATATCTGCCCTCAGGAGGATGACAGTTTTCAGAAATTCAGAAAGACATGATGGTATTTACTTAGATCTTCAGCATCTTTCTGTTATTCCAGTCACTGTTCTTTGTCTATAATGTCTTCTTCTCTTAGCATAGTATCCGTATTTTCTAAATAATCACCCCACCTAATCTGATATTGTGAGAATTTGAAATCAGAACTGTTTAAGAAAAATAACCACCCATGCAGCATTGGGTGCTGGGCTTAACTGCTTAGACTCAGGTCCAAAGTGGACGCAGACTTGTATCATCATCCTCTGCTATCACTGGGAAATTTGGGTTTTAGTGTTGAGTTTACAGAAATTTCGCTCTCTGCCAGGATTGCTTCCATAGACTCTGAATACATCCCTCTCTGCCACCTAAAAGTTACTTTTATGATCTCTTTGCTCAAGGCAAGTGGCTTCTGGCCTGCCTTCATTTCCTTCATCTCTCGCAGGAAGCCTCCAAACCTAAGAAGACATACTCTTCGCTGTTTCTGGCCTCTGCCCCAAATTTATGATTTCCCTATAAAACATTAACTAAGCACATTTTGACACTGGTATTATACTCAGGTAAACTGTGATTTTTGAACTTATTATTCTAGGTAAATGAACCTTTATCCATTGTCCTGATCTCTCTTGGCTTCTCATTCATTAATCATCATTAAACTTGTTTTATGTCAGGTACTGTTTGGGGTGGCTTTTATGAATAATTTCACCTAAATCTCATCATAGCCCTATGAAGAAGGCAGCCCCATGATCGACTTGCTAGAGAGGAGGCCACTGGTGAGCAGGAAGGCACGTGCTGCTCCAGGCTGCATGGCGGTATCGGGCCCTAGTGGCTGGCAGATCTCTCTCCAAGGTCTTGCTCCTAACATCTTGAAAGACAAGCCATAATTGTAATATATGGCTTCCTTGTAAGATTTAATTGAGTCCAAGAGCAATGTGAGTCAATAATGCATGCAGTTGCCCTAAATGCAAATAGGCCTCATTCACGAAAATGCAGTTTTGCTAATAAAGGTGACCATTTCGTCCTGTTCTCTGTTGGACGTGCCACATCTGGAGTAGAGTGTATTCAGTGCTGTGTACCGCATTTCCATGAGGAATACTGGAATGAGAAAATATCCAGGAGGAAACCTCTGATGAGAAACCTCTGAAGGGGCTGCTGGTGTTTCACCTGTAAAATCAGAACCTTCCTGTTTTGAGTCATTTGGAAGGACATCGTTATGAAGATTAAAATTCTATACATTTACAGAGGGTAGAACTATGCACAGTAGTCACATATTAGAAGAAAAATATTTGCGTTCACATGAAGGGAGAATCTGACTACCAGAATTGTCTCAAAGTGGAATGGTTTATACCACAGCAGGATACAAGTTGACTCTTGCAACTGAATTCTTGTAGGATTTCAAGTGACTGAGAAATCACTTTTGGGGAATGTTGAAGAAGAGATCCAGTATCCAATTAGACATCTCCAATGAAATATCATGGATATATGGAAAGCACCTAGCACGTGGCATTCAACGAATGTCTGTTCATGCTGTTTCCCCAAACTAGGTCTCGTGCCTCGCCAGTTCTCATCGTCCACTACCGACTACCTGAAACTCTTTCTCCACCTTTTGACAAATCTGAACATTTCCTATGACCCACCTTTCGTCCCTTCTTCCCTTCCTTCCTGCCTCCTTCCTCCCCCCTTCCTTCCTCCCTCCCTCCCTCCCTCTCTCCCGTCACCTCTAGGCATTTGCATCTGTTGCTCCATTTGCCTGGAAGCCTTACCTAGTCCCATCTTTGCTTGTGGAAGTCCTGGGGAAATACTTCAAGTGGACTCCAAATGCCATCCCTTCGATTTAACTGAATGCTCTAACTGACTGTGCTTCCTGAAAACAATGTAAGTACTTCATGAACTTCTAGAGTCATCGCACCTAACATCCTTCCCCGTCAAAACTGTAGATTTATCAGGGGACTACTGTCTTAATCCAATTTGTATTTCCCCATCTTCATCCAGTAGCATATAGGTTATATATCCTAGGACCAGGCACACTTATATGCTTAATACATGTTCGCTGAATGGATTAGAATGGAATTACAGGCAGTTGGGTTAAAATGTTAAAGACAAGATATGGACCTGATTCAGTGGTAACTGATCAGAAGTCCTTAGACCCTGAGCCTCACTTGGGATCAGTAGCTAATGAACATTGGGGGCTTTACTTAGAAAACCTGTCTCAAGATACATACATAAAGGTCCAGTAAAAGTACTGGAAATAAAGCTCAACAAGTTGGAGCTGGTTTAGGCTATCACTCCTAAACTGCTTACACCTACAAAGAAGAGTTTATTTCTCTTCTCTTGGACTTACTTGCTGGTGGCTGGTGGCCTGCCAGGATTTCTTCTGTTCTCCCTTTGCCAAATGGTGAGTAACTACAACTTTCACTCCCCAGGCAAAATGAAGGTGGTTCCAAAAGCAGGTTAAACCACTGTTTCCTTGATAATTTCTAATACTTATCAGTAAATTATGGTGATAATGGCATCAGAATTTTAAATGATTTATGTTGCCCCTCAAAATAAATCCCATTGTAATTCCATGCAAATTACTGTAGAAAGTTTCTGGTGGAATTCAAAGTACTTTAATCATCTTTTCTTTAAATAATTTTTAATCAGCCAACATTATACAATCTTGTATGCAATTAAAAATGTCATAGATAGTGGTTTGAGGAATCTTTATGCTTCAGCATTTTTAAAATATATTTTTGGCTTACAGTTTTTTGTTTAATCTCAATGCTTTTGTTGTACCATCTATTTCAAGCTTATGATAGTCATCAAGGCAAGACCAATTGGGAAAATTACCAAATGTTATAAAGGGGATAGCAAAGTTCAGGCATGCCTTATGATTGTATATTCATGCAAAGTTACAACTTAGTTTAGAAACTATTTTTGCACTAATCAGTTCGATCAAGAAGCATACAATATTACTTTTTGTATTTGCAACAGAGCCCATTTCACTCTTTATTTCTAGATTTCCTTTGTCTAGACTCATACATAAAATGCTTTCAGCTATCCTAAACCATTAAACACCTCCAACATCCCAGAATATCTGCAGAATTTTCCAGATTGCTTACCTTTTACCTCTTCCAGACCCTTTTTACCTCTTCCAGACCCACCTTTTACCTCTTCCAGATCCTTTTGGTCATAGAGCTTCCGCCTGTTTCACAAGCTACCTAATACTGCACTTTGCTAAAATGCTTTGAATGATATTTCCTTTGTGGTCCTTTCATCCTGTATATGTCATGGTTGCATAGCTTGATTCCATTTTTGTGTTTTTAATTCTTTTTTTTTTGTATTGTCTGATATAGGTTGCCTAGGTTCCAAGAAACAATCTGTGTGATTCATTTTGTATAAGGCCATGCAAAATTAGACTCCCGATAATTTTAATGATGAATACATCCTTTTCAAAGGAAAATAGTAGCTATGGTTCTTTCAATTTAATATGTAATGGTAGACAGAAGAGGTCTGATTCATTGTGCTATAATGGATTTGACTGAATTAGTGTTTGTCTTGTTATGAATTGTTACTCTGTTTTGTTTAAAAAAAAGAAAAGAAAAATGTCTTCATAGATTTCTTGCATTGTCTGTTCTATGGCTGACTTAATATTTGGAAGCTTGTCCTTTGGTGGTGTAGGTGGCATAGCAGTGTTATAATGTACTTAAAACCTGCCTTCTAGTTTTATGGGGTTAAAGTAGATTTTGCACCAAAGATAGACATACTCAGGTATGAAATTATGTTTTCTTTGACTACCTATGCTGAGACATGTAAGGCATACTCCAATATGTACACTAATATCGATGTCACTCATCCTAACAGTGTCTGGTGCAGGTACCTTGGTTCTTGCAGTGCATAGTATCAGACAGTTGTGCACTTATGAAAGAGCACACCACAGAACTTTTAAATATACATAGATGATTAAAATAAACCTAACACCTCAATTTTGGTATGTTGTGATAATCCACTCCAAGAAGGAAAACAAAGTTTATAAAAAAGTTCTTTTTCACGTGTTCTGTTTGAAATCTGCTGGCACCTTCAATTTTGACTAACTATTTAAATACAGCTTCCTCCATCACAGCTGGTTGCCTGTGAATGAGAAATATTTAAATATACTGCTAAATTTTCTAAATGGAATTTTTAGAAATTCCACATTATGCATCTGCATATGTAATTTTAGCTAAATCATAATACAGCATAGTAGTAATATATTTCTTTCTTTGCTAATTACTTTATTAGCTAATTAGTATTAAAACAGATTGCTAGAATACCTAATATGATTTCTTAACTGCTGCTTAGTGTTAAAAAGTAAAACTCCTACCACCAGTAATTCACTGAGAGATTTTAAAATGTTATCGTCATAGTAATAATAATTATAAATGGGTTGCAGAGAGATTCCAATACGCTCATACTATGGTGGTGGTATTGGTTTCCTAACCTTTAGGAGAATGGATGACTATAATATTTAACCGTTGTAACAAGTTATCTGTGATGAATTTTTTAGAAGATTTATTTATTTATGCATACAAGAATTGGGGTGTAGGCCAAAGGTGTGGGGTGTTGAGAGGATTCACCAGAGACAGAGTGGGAGCAGAACAGGCAGATCAACTGAAGTACACTGCTGAGGGGAGCAGCGGGCAAGGCAGGAGAGGTCTGCTGTGCCATGTGGGAGGCTCCCTGGCCAGGGATCAAACTCCTGCTGCAGTGGCTGCTGATAGCTTCACAGGCTGAAACTTACCCCTTTCACCACCAGGGAGGCCCTGTGATGAATTTGATGAGCCTAAGAGACTCAGGAAATCCTTAAGCATAAATTCAAGAGGCCACGTTTTATAATAAATTTTGTTTTTTAACTTAGTACACCTATCACATCTAGCAGTTCATTTCACATAAGAGATAGTGAACTGAGCTTTGCTGAATGAGTAAATGGGTTTCTGAGATGCTACGGTATGTCCAGGACTGGGGTAGGGCCTGTGTGGACATAAGAGCTTACCTTTTTCTGTCCCCTGGAGAAACGTGAGCTTTTCGGTGGCTTGCATAGCCTTCTAGATAAGCCAGAAACCAAGTCAACTGTGTAGCAAGCATAGGCCCTGCCATTAGAAAGCTGACTAAGTTTTATGTATGTATATATTTATGATAAAAGTCATGTTGAAAACCTTTAGCCTAGAGTTTCAAGAAACAAATGCTCATAATGTTTGACATCATCTCCATTTGTGATCTCCATATATTGAATTCCTCAGACATCTCTCCGCTATGTGGGCATCATATATCACAGCTATATAGATACCAAAGCTATCATGTAACCTTTGACATAGTGGAAAAGGAAGAAATTTTGGAGTCTTACAGACCTGAATTTGAATCTTCATTTTTCCTTTTACTCACTCTGTGGCCTTGGACATGAAACTTTATGATTTCATAACTTCACTTAAAAACTGGGATAATAATACCATTGACCCCACAGGTTTATGGTGATAATTAAGTGAAGTCATACATGTAACGCACCTACCATGTTAAAGTTTTTCAGTGCAGACTAATTTCCTGCACCTGTTCACTAAAACAATGTCTACACCTGCAGCTGCGAGAGTTTCTTATTCAAGCCCATGAATCTTTATCTCAGTAACTTTTTTTTTATTTTCCAAGTGTAAAGTCTATTTACATTCTTAAACACCTCATGCAGTTCTGCTGTTGATAATCTGGGTTTTTTATTAAATCAAAAAAATTATATAAAAATTGTGTGTATTTAAAATGCACAACATGATTTCATATACATTTACAGAGTGAAATGATGACTCCAGCAAGCTAATTAATATATCTCCTTAGATAATGTTATTTTTTGGGGGGATGAAAGCACCTGAAATCTACACTCCTAGCAAATTTCTAAAACAGGATTAACTATAGTCACTATGTCATACATTAGATCGCTGGGTGGAGTCATCCTACATAACTGCAACTTTGTACCCTTTAACCAGTATCTCCCTGTTTCTTCCACCTCCCACCCTTGGGAATCACCCTTGTTAGTCTCTTCTATGAATTTAAACATTTTATAGAGAATCTCTTTTCTGTCAATCAACACACTATCTGTCAGTTAGTGATCTTATCGAGCCTAACAGTCAGCATTCTCATTATTTACAATTGCAAATTTATTGTCACAATCAAATAGTGGGTCTATTTTATTACGCTAGTCAGACATAAGAAAATAACCAAGAATCACTCAACTAAGGTAAGTTTTCAGATAACATGGACTAGAATGTCATTTTCACTACTCATGGCATAAGCCACAACAAATTAAATTGTCTAAGTTTCTTGATCACATTTGGAAGTCATTACATTGTTGCCTTTGGTAAATGCATCCTTAGGTAACCTCAAGTCATTCACTATTGAATTCCATAGAAGAATAAGATTCAGTCAGTCTTTGGAACTTGCTGCAGGAAGATATAGGACAGACTTGAACAAGTCCTGAGGAAGGGTCAAAAGTTTACTCATTTCAGTTGACCTTACATTTACAAGCATTGTGACGCTCTCAAACATTGTATTTGGTAGGGGCCTACTTTATGAAATTCTTAGGAAGACAAAGTGTCTGGGGTCAAAGTCAGGGTGATGAAGTATAATCCTCATGAAGGAAGTTTGGCAGGTTAGTAAGAGGTTAATTAATGAAAGCTTGAGAAATGACTGACTAATCAAATTAAATGGCACAAATAGAAAATAAAATAGGATAGTGCTTCTAGGGTTAAAGCACACATATAGAAATTCCATGGTCACAAATGGATAATTAAGTTGCTATAATAGGTCCATGCTGGTATGATGAGTGCTGGAGAGCTCTTAAAATAAGATGTGAATCTGTTCTGGTCAGATAGGAGAGCAAGTAAAGGATGTGAGTAAGGGAAGTTCAATCATTGCATAAATTAACCAGCTTCCTTCGTTCACATGAAATGGGAGTTCAAAAAAACACATCCTATTATACCTCAAAACATAGGATTTTATGTCATATTGTTCTGAGACCCTTGAAAAGTAAAAAAAAAAAAAAATAATCCTAAAATTATATGGAATCTGAAGGGATTTCAAATTGCCAAAACAATCTGGAAAAAGAAGAACAAAGTTGGAGCTCTCACACTGCCTAATTTCAAAACATATTACAAAGTTACAATAATCAAAACAGTGTGTAACAGACATAGATAACTAAAACTGTAACATTACTAAGAAGAAAACAGAAAGGAAAAATGTTTATGACATTGGTTGTAGCAATAATTTTTTTGATCTGACACCAAAAGCACAAGTAACTAGAAATAAACAAACATGATTTCATCAAACATAAAACTTCAACACATTAAAGGAAACAACACACAGAGTGAAAAGCACACAGAGTGAAAAGGCAACCTAAGAAGTGAGAGAAAATAACTGCTAATCATATATCTGGTAAGTGGTTAATATCCACAATACATAAAGAACCCGTACAACTCAACAACAACCAAAAAATAAGTAACCCAATTTTAAAAAATGGCAAACAAACGAAACAGTTGTACTTCTTTAAATAGGATATACAAATTATCAATGCACATATGAAAAGATACTCAACACGATCATTTTTAGAGAAATGCAAATGTAAAATCATACTGAGAAGTCACTTCACACTCAGAATGGCCACTAAGGAAAAAAAAATGTTGACAAGGACATGGAGAAATTGGAACCCTTGTGCACTGGTGACAGGAATGTAAAATGATGAAGACTTACGGATTTTCAAAAAATAAAAAATACACCTACCATATGACCCAACAATTCCACATCTGGATGGATATACATCCAAAACATCAAAATCAAGATTGCAAATGGATATTTGCACACAGATGTCTATTACAGCATTATTCACAATATCCAAGAGGTGTAAGCAACCAAGTATCGCTGATGACTGAATAAAGAAAATGTGCTATGTACATGTACTGGAATATTATTCAGTCATAAAAAGGTAGGAAATCCAGTCACATAGGACAACATGGATCAACGTTGAGAATATGGTGAATGAAATAAACCAATTGCAAGAAGACAAATACTGTATGCTTTGATTTACATGACGTGTTTAGAGGAGTGAAAACCATGGAAGCAGAAATTAGAATGATTGGCTATCAGGGACTGGGGGACAGGGAAAAAGGAAGTTGTTTGATGGGCTTCAGTTTTGCAAGATGGAAAGGTTCTAGGGATACAAATATAGAGAGCCCTACTGAATGGCATAATTCATAGTTAAAAGGGTAATGTTTAGATTATATATTTTTTACTACAATTGAAAGTTAAATGATAGAAACTTTAAAATTGTTCTGATTATCTGTGCTCATAGTGGTGGCCATAGCAAAAAAAAAAAAAAAAAAAAAAAAAAGAAAAAAAAAGAAAAAAAAAAGAAAATCAATGCCCGTGACCTTAAAAATAAGAGCTTGTGCATGTGACTTCTATCTGTGATTAGGTGGATTAACAATTTACAAAGGTCACACAAACAACTGGCTGTAAGCTGGAAGGCAGAGCTTCTCATTTTTAATCCAATAGGGTTTTCCCTGGAATTCCTCACTACCACTTGACCCTCTTCTAGCACGGCATGTGGTATGTTGGGAACATGCTAGTAAAATTCCTAGAAGAAATGACTACCTTCCATCTTGCCTAATCACTTACCACCTTTGTTAGTAGTTGAAGGAAAAGAAAACCTTTTCCTCAGTCTCCTACATATGTACCATACCAAGAAAATCTACAGGTAAATAATTTGACACCTGCTTAGTAAAATGTATATGCCATCATAGCACTAAATATTTGGAAATACAAAAGAATTCTAGAAAGAGATTTAAAACAAACAAACAACCGAGGTTTTGTCATTAAAAGTCTCTATTTGACACAGCCTCCAAAGAATGGCTAGTTTTGATCCCATGAGATTTCTCGCTGTGTTGTGCCTTGCCCCAAAATTCATGTTTGCTACGGATTTAGAAACATATTCAAAGTGACATTCTGGAGACACTGCTTTTCCACTAAGTCTTCTTAAACTCTATTATGTTACATATTTCTTTCAGCCACCAGGTGGCATGTGCTTTGCTGCTGAAATATACAATGAAAATGTCTAATAAAAAAATATCCTGAAGAGAGAAATCATATCAATGCTTACATATCTCACAAAAAGATAATGATAGTGGAGTGGATTTTATCATGAATTCAACCAGTGAAAACCTACACACTAATAGATTTGATAGTTATGAATATGTCACATAAAGACCTTAGGAGCTTTAGGGTAGACATTTATCTGAGCAAAGAGCTCAGAAGTAAAATGTATAACTGATTTAAATAGTTGAACACAATTATTTAAAATTATACTTTCTTTTCTTTTTTTTTAAAGATTTATTTATTTATACATACAAGCTGGGGTACAGGTCAGAGGCGTGGGGCGGTGAGAGGGTTCACCAGAGACAGAGTGGGGAGCAGAACAGGCAGATAGACCGAAGTACACTGCTGAGGGGAGCAGCGGGCGAGGCAGGAGAGGTCTGCCGCACCATGTGGGATTCTCCCCGGCCGGGCGTCGAACTCGCGTCGCCGCTGCCGACAGCTCCACAGCACAGCGCTCAACCGCTGCGCCACCAGGGAGGCCCTAAAATTATACTTTCTTAACTGAAGGCACTGATTTCATTAATAACCTGGTCTTAGAAGATGAAGGCTAAAAAAGTTTATTTTCTCAATTCTATTATAATTACACTGGTCAACAGTGATATAGTTACTGACTTAAAAAGGCCCTCATCTGTAGCATCTTGGTGTGCTCAACATGAATCTAATCCTGAAAATTTTTTATTAGCTCTCTTTTTGAAGATATTTCATATAATTCATTTTATATGTTTCACTGTGTAAACTGATCCAGTAGGACTGCCGCAACATCCTAAATCAGCCTAGAACGATGTAATATTGCATCGCATTGCATAATACCATCATGCGCACATCATCCAGAGTTGATGGCATCATTTTCTGATGCAATGCATGCAATGCAATACTACTGCCAGGCGGCTGTTGAAGTAAGCTGACGTCAGCAGTGC
This sequence comes from Scalopus aquaticus, assembly GCA_004024925.1. Classification (NCBI taxonomy): domain Eukaryota; kingdom Metazoa; phylum Chordata; class Mammalia; order Eulipotyphla; family Talpidae; genus Scalopus; species Scalopus aquaticus. The sequence goes on along the minus strand of PVIJ01006916.1, from coordinate 63,524 downwards.
ACTATAGAAAGCCCTGTCGGAAAGGTTGAGCATTGAAAAGATTTCAGATTTTGTGCGAGATAGTTGAAGCTACTGTTCCATAGAACTGTTATTATTTTATCCATTTAGGCACAATACAGAACAGTCATGCCTTGAAAGTGCATTAATAGCATGGACAATTCCTGCTCTATTTGTGGGGAAGTGACATTTGCCAACCAGGGGAAAAGTATCACTTGTCAAGTGAAGAAGGCTTATCATCTTGTCAAGGGACAAGCGAAGAAATCTAAGAAGTAGTCTATGACTTGATTTTTAACAGGTATTAACTGTAGGCCTATTACTACTGGCATGCATTTTGTGATGTAAACATTAATTTATTTCAGATTACAAAAAACTATAGCAAAAATTAGAATTTGACTGTCATATTCATGTTGAGCACATACAAATTGATAGGAAATGACTAACTTTATTTCAGTAACATGACTTCTGTAAAACTTTGTTGACCAGAGTTATAACCATCTTATCCATTCTAACCTAAGTATCTGACCAAATAAAGGTAAGGAAATGCTGCACTTTAAGAAAACTCTCAAATATCAAGAAAAAAAATGGAAGATAAGTATTCATTTTATTTTAAAAAATCATTCGACAAAAGGATTCATAGCAGCATTGCTTCATAGGGTGAATTTCTTTAGAGTTTTAAACTTTTTATCTGACCTCATGAAAATGGGAAGAATGGCCAAGTAGGTGCTTATGAAGTTGGAACAGCCCTCGGGCTGAGGAGCCTTTGGAAATGAAGCAAGATAGTATCTATCAATCATCTTCCCTCTGTCAATCATAATAATTCTTCTTTCTACCTAAGCCCAAACCCAAGCAGTTAACCCCTGCTGTGGTGACCATTTAGGAGAGCCATCTGAGAAGGCACAATGCAGAGAAAATGGAATTTTCTTAGCTTTGGTTTTCAAAAGCATATACTCTCAAGAGATACATATGACTATGGCAGAGAAAGAGAGCAGGGGAAAGCTGCGGTGTCTGAGCAGGGGGCTGACGAGCCAGGCGTCTTCTCAGAGGCTGACAGAGATCTCCTGGGTAAAGAGGAGGAGGCAATGAGAGCCCAGAGCAAGAGTATCAATACGCTTCTTCCCGGCAGACACGCGGGGAGGTGCGTGCCAAGGAAGTGAGTGTCTGTGTGGCAGGTCTGGACACATGGGGCTTCAGAGAGGCTCGCAGATTCGTCCCCCACAAAGAAGCAGAGAGCCCTGTGGACTACAGCAGGGTGCAGCAGCATAGGGCATTACTGCTGGACCTAAGGGGGGGCAGGTGGGTGAAACGAGGGTGGTCTCAGAGGTGGCATAGCTATGCTGATGAGCCAGGGCACGAGAGGCCACGATGTCTCCAAGGGGGCCCACCTTGGACAGATGCCATTAAGGCTCACCCGAGCTCTCTGTCTCCAAGGCATTCTGGGAAGATGTCAGCACTTCAGAACTCAGAGGCAACATAGCAGGGGGGAAACTCCAATAATCTGAAAATGGCTTATTGAAGGCTAAAGCAACTGGGTGCTTCAAATTGACATTGCACTGACTCCTAATATACCAGTCACTGGTTCCATGTGCTACTTCAGATATCTGCTGCTGTTAGTATTTTCTAAATGGATTTCCCTGAACTCCTTTGCTCTTCTATATTTGGTAAAATTCCTTTCGAAATATCAGCCTTAGCCAACTCTACAGTGGGTCAGTGAAGAAAAAGGCTTCATTTCCGCAGGTGGATGGTAGTTTCTGAACAAGGCTCTTAGGTGGTTAACCTTGTCATTGATGAGGACCCGAAGGGAACCCCAAGGGAAGATAAGATGAGTATCAGGAAAGATGTCTCCCCATCTGCTGATTCTTCTGTCTTCCCTTCTAGCCTCATCATGTGCACGCCCAAAGTATCAGTCACCAGTATATCTGCTAGAGTTATATGAGTTAAAATTTCTCTTCCTGGACACAGTCACATTCTCAAGGTGGGGTAAATATTCACAACCTAAAGGTGGGGGCGTAGATGTGTCAATCAACAATGCCCAGAACTTGCTACAGTTGAGTCTGAGATGTTGCCGGTAACGAAGAGTACAAGATAAAGCTGAAGCATAGGAAGGAAAAGGCGAGCTCTCTGGCACACTTTGGCTTAGAAAGAAGCCTTACCTAGCTAGGATTTTATTGCCTGTAGTTGCCAGTATGTGAGCGTGGCTGAGTTCTGGTGCATATGGTGGCATTTGTGTAGTTTCATTCTCTCTGATACCAGAGTCTTGAATGTGACCGGCAGGGTCTCCTAAAACCCACTGGTCTATAACAACACTTTTAGTGTTTAACTTGATTCACGGGGGTGACAAGGTCTACTGAGAAGGAGTGCTCACGGTCCAGACAAAGAACCCCACCTCTGCACATTTATCTAAATTCCACAGCGGCTGCAGAGGGCTTGGGTCTCGGTTTCCATAGGGTGAGGGGAGAGGTCTCATCCTTTCTACATTGATTCTGCTTTGCCACAAGTTCTGGTTTGTGTTGGAATATCCGCATCTTATGTGGGCTGCCTTCATGACTGACCTTGGGACATTTTTAATCCTTGTTGAGGAGCACCAGGGCTGCCTACGTAATGCTACAGTTCTCCATGTCTCTAACTTGAGTACTTCAGAGTTGGTGGCCCTTTTCTTTGAAAGCTGCAGTCATAACAAGGATCGTCTAACCTTTGCCGAGTCCATGCCATGTGGAAGGATCTCTTCTAGGCCTTATACATGTATTCATTATTTTAACTCACCACATGTGGCATGTAATTCTCTTACGTGAACAATCTCTTTCAACTTCAAGAGATCCCTGGTTGGCTTCACTGTAGCATTTCATAGCTAATGGAATTAAAAACGTCCACAAGAAAGCAGAGTGCAGGAGCTGAATGCGTGTGCACTCACGTCATACACGGTGCCAAGCTAATGACACCAGGATTAACCATTTCTGGAGGTGTCAGAGAAGGTCTCATGAGGAAAGTCGTGCTTAAACTTTTTTTAAAGTGAGGTAACACTGGTTTACAATGTTTGTGATTTAGAGGTACAGGATCCCCTCTTCAGGTGTCGTTCACACACCACATCCACGACCAAAGCACCCACAGTCCACCACAGTCCATTGGGCTCCCTCCCTACTTTATTTTCTTCCCTCACCCTGCCCCTCTGGCATCCTTGGTTCTATATCAGAGTTCTAGGGTTTACTATTGGCTTGGCTTTATCTGACATGCTTGAACTTTAATGTGAAAGGTGTAGGCGAGAATGACACAAAGGAGATAACAGGACATATAAGGAACGGTTCCGAGAGCAAGAGAGTTGGCCTTACTTTAGGAATGGCAAAAATTTGGTTCATTATATGTAGTATAGAAGACTGAATTGGACAGATGTACACCTGAGGTGGCTGCCTAGCTTCTTCAGTCAACCTTGTAGTTCCCTACTCATTGTCACTTATGAGTAGCTCTCAAAAGGTGGTGAAAATAAAGTTTCTCTTTGGAAAAAAAAAAAAAGGCTATCAAAGAAAGCCAAGTGCTAGAGCTGGTGACAGAAATGTAGAGTTCAATCAAGCCTACAATTCTTAATCCAAACAGAAATTGTGTACCAAGTAGGTGATGGTATGTGGAATTCGGGAGCGATTTGGGCTGACAGATGGATTGTCCACTACACATTCCAACTAGGAATAGGAGAAAGCAACTGAAGAGACCACTCATCAAGCGTCCCAGTAACAACTTGGTAAAACTTGAAAAAAAAATGTATTTGATGTTCAGTTAGATGTTTTAGTTGTTGTTTACCTTAGGTGAAGAGGGAAATTAACTGCTGATGTAAAAAGTTGGAATGTTTTAGGGCCTCCCTGGCGGTGCAGTGGTTGAGCGCTGCGCTGTGGAGCTGTCAGCAGCGCGTGATGCGGGTTCGACGCCCGGCCGGGGAGAATCCCACATGGTGCGGCAGACCTCTCCTGCCTCGCCCGCTGCTCCCCTCAGCAGTGTATTTCTGATCTGCCTGTTCTGCTATAAGCTGTGTCTCTGGTGGACCCTCTCGCCGCCCCATACCTCTGGCCTGTACCCCAGCTTGTATGTATAAATAAATAAATCTTTAAAAAAAAAAAGTTGGAATGTTTTAAGTCTTACACTGAATTCCTTAAAAATGTAAAGGGGGTTCAAAAATTATTTAGTTGAACATTTCAATTGTTTACAGTTTTTCCACTAATAAATAAGGCGACCATAGACATTTAAATAAAACAAACTTAAATAACTTTGTAGTTCTGATCAGGTACTTTGGGTTAATTGCCATGTGTAGGATTGTTGCACAAAAGGGTATGATTATTTTATGTCTCTTGATATGCATCATTAAATTACTCACTGAAAAGCTGCACGAGCATCAAATAAATAAGCATCTCTCTCCACATTGGAATTTATTATTTTATTTATTCTTAATGGTTTACTGTATAAAAAGTTGCATTGAACTTTACACTTCTTTAAATCCTTAACCAAGTTGGATGCATTTTTCATGTCCATTCACTATTTGTGTTCCTTATGAGAACTGTCACATCAGGTCAAGTATTAATTTATGGTCCGGACGTCAGTGTCATTGCTTACCCTCTTCATCCATGTGGCTGAGACCATGGGAGTTACCATAATGACCCATTATACCTTACATTCCAAGACACCATCTTAGTGCATAATTCTTCTCCACTGGCTACTTTGCCCTTTAGGTAAGAAGGGAAGGGGCAAAGAACATACACACGTTTAAAAACTGCCACCATTAAGGAAGTTAATAAGTGATAAGTGATAAATAATGTCCCATCTTTCATGACCAAAGAAAATAAAATACCATGGCAACAATGGAAAAATTAAGATATTAATATAGCATATGATGGACTACTGGAAAGTTGAATATTCAAGTGCAGTCACATAAATACTCAAATATTAAATTACCTATTTGGAGCTTAACTCAAATGATTTCTTTGGACAGTTGCAAAGCATGGTCTCTCTGTAAGTGGTCATGTAGGTAGATCTTGTTAAAAACTAGGATGTTGGCTGTACATATTTCATTTTTTTTAAAGATTTATTTATTTATGCATACAAGCTGGGGTGCAGGCCAGAGGCAGGGCGGTGAGAGGGTTCACCAGAGACAGAGTGGGGAGCAGAACAGGCAGATCAGAAATACACTGCTGAGGGGAGCAGCGGGTGAGGCAGGAGAGGTCTGCTGCGCCATGTGGGAATCTCCCTGGCCGGATGTCGAACTCGCCTCGCTGCTGCAGACAGCTCCACAGCACAGTGCTTAACTGCTACGCCACCAGGGAGGCCCCAAGTACATATTTCACAGACTTGTTTAGGTTACTTTGGCAATTGTGGTTGAATGGGGTCAGTCAATATTTCCAATAATGTTACTATTCATGCATTTTGTTGACTGACTTCAATTTATTTCATAAAATATGCAAGAATCATAGGTTCTTTTATATAGACTACATTATACTATTACTTTTTTTTGGAATAAAATTTTTGTTTTTTTCATTATACTATTACTAATAGTGATGCGTGTAAGGCATTGAGTTATGATTATGTGAACTAAAGTATTTTAATCGCATAGAAATGTGTGTTATAATGATAAGTAAACAAGACGCTTAAAGGTGTTATTCGGTATGATGATCATTATCTATCTACACTACCTTAAACATACAAGTCAGAGAATCCCTTCTAGGCATTATATATTGATTAAGACTTCCCCCGATCATCACAAAATAGCAAAGTAGTGTCGGGGATGACAAATAATTTTCCTCTACCCTTCTGAGTTATTGGCAGAGATTCCCCATAATAAGAAACAGATTAACAGAGAGAAAAACAAACAAGTTTATTAACATGCATACCTCATGCATAGTTGGAGATACCCAGGGAAAATGAGGAAGGCAAAGAGATGGCTTTAATACCAGGGTAGTAGGGAAAAGGAGGAGACAGAGGGGCTTTTAGGAGAGCGTAAATGGTTTTTAGAAAGATAACTGGCTCTCAGAGGAACAGATGAGAGGTATGACATGTGCTGACAAAGTTTGTCTGGTGTGGTGTCTGAGATGAGTCCGTGCTCCCTAGCGGGCCAGGGTCTGTGACAGGTGAGTTCCTTTTGGAGAATCTGTTCTTTGGCAGGTATGTGGAATCAGAGAATGCCTGTTCCTGCATTTGCTGCTTTCAAGTGGCTATAAACACAAAAGTAGGTACTGTTTTAACTTCATTTTATAGATGAAGAAACAGGTGTGTAAAGCTTAAATGTGAGCAAAAAGGTTACAGCAGATGGATTTCGATGGTGTGCATACTCTCTTATTTTCCATTTTTCTGTTATTTTCAAATTTTCTATGATAAACATGCCTTCCTATTATACTGGTAAAAATAGAACATGCTTTTACAAAAGCCTTGCATCTTTTGTGCTGACTGGCTGTCTCTAGTTAGAATTGCTAATAATTGTGGAATTTATTACCAGCTTCACACCTGCTCAAACAGAAGACAAGTGTCAGATTCGGCCATCCAGATGGGCATCTGACTAGTCGCTGTGTGTGGTCGGTTGCACCCATAGGGCACAAAGACAGAACAGCCGACAGGAGAAAAAGCTGTCCTTTCCCATTTACAAAATAATAGAGAATAAAAGAAGATGTAAGACGGGACTGATCTCACAAGAGGGGTGTGCAAACAAAGTCTCCCGGCGAAACCACTAGGAAATTGTGGCAAGGTAGAACTTTTCTTGGAGAAAAAGAAAATAATAGTTTGCTGCAAACCCCAGTTGAAAAGATAGGATGTCACAAAGATTGTTTTAGACCTTCTGCTGATGTCAACTGCGGTGAAAATACGCCCCTTCCATTCTCAAAAGTGAAGCCTTAGGTGCAGGGTATTTTCTTGCAACAGAGTTCAATCTAGCCAAAGGAGAAGTGGGCACCCAAACAACATGATAAAAAGCAGTTCCATTCCGTTCATCCTGACAAGCATTTATTGAGTGTCTAGCACGTACTCGACCCCTCAAGGGGCAGGTAGGACAAGGTGCTAAGAATGGGAGAAAAAGAAGAGCTGCCCCTTGCCCCTTCAGAGGTTTTCCCACTTTCTGGCTACAAGGATGGAAACAGGTAACTCCACCACTGGGTAAGTGGAAGACTTGCTTTCGGGAGGGGAGGACATACTTTTCCTAAGTAGAGAACGTACTTTCGTAAGTGGAGGACACGCTTTCAAAGAGCCACTGTACTTGGGACCTGCAGGGAAAATGGGCTAAGTGTATGCCCTCAAGGGCGTGGAGTTGTCACCAGGTCCAAGGACCTCATTTATGTGCCAGGCGCATGCCTGGTCTGGCAACTGTGGGGGCGATGACGAGGACTGATTTGCCCTCCGTGATAGAATCAGAACTCCAGTCAAGTACCTGGCCTTGTGGAATAGAGTGACTTTGCAGGCTTTTCCCAGTTCCAGATGGTTCCGCTAGAAGAAAATTACAGACCAAATTATGCCCTGTTTCTGTGTGGCTCACACACAGAGAATGGTTTTCACACTTTGAAATGGTGATGGAATGCCCACGTTTGACCTCTCAGCCTCTGGAAGTCTAGCCTATTGACTGCGTGGCCCTTTACAGGAAAGTGTGCCCACCTGCGTGCGGGCTTAGGAAGCAGTGAAGGTGACGGGGTTGCGAACAGCTCCTCTTCAAAGGGGAACTGAATCTGTGTTCTGTTTAGGGCAATCTCCACCGACTGTTAGAGGAATTAAGTCAGTACTGTCCCAGGCGGCTGCCCCCGGGGAAGGGCTTACTGCAAGGCCTCTGCTAGACTGAACTTCGGAAGTGCAAGACTCACACTCATTGACCTCAGCCCCAGTGTAGACCCTGCACATCATAGGCTGTCAGTAAATCTTTGATAAATGGCTGAATTCATGAATTAGCAAGTCACAGAAGAGATAATCACTTTACATGTCAATTTCGACTACCCCGGAGTTAACCATCCAGCTTTGTTAATTTTCATGGAGAAAAAACATATGTTGTTGCTGTAGATTCTGTCAAACCTGGTGCCACCAGTTGTGGCAAGACATGGATTCTCCTCCCTGACCTTTTATTTGTCCCATGGTCACGCCATTTCTTCTATGACCACCTGATTTTATTTCCTCTGTGTTTCATGCAACTTTAACAGAAACTACTTTAGTCTGTCTGGTTTTAAATCCAATTTTCTCAACCTGTCTTTGAGGCTCACAAATCCCATTTCAGCACCTATGATTTTCTCTTATGTTATATATGTATATATCTACATAGATTCATAATGAAATATAAGTAATGAAAGATATTACATGTAATGAAATATGTTATATAGAACAATATGTATTTATTCCAAGAAAGATCCTTTCACATTAAGTGAATTAGAATATATCCCTTCCATATTCGAGATATTACGTGTTGCTGGATCTGAATGTGACTTGAATGTAGACTTTATTGAATTTAACTTAAATTGGCAAAAGGAAAATGAGTTCATTAATTTTAAAATTCTCAGCAATTCAGAAGTAGAGTTAATGGTTAAAGTGCCTTTGAGTGTGCTGGATTCTCAGCCCCCATCTGCCCTCCCACTCCCTGCCCCTCTTCCCTCAGCAGAGGAATGTTTTCTGCCAAGCAGGCATACCCTGCACCATTTTTATGCATTTGCACACACAAAGGGTGTTTTGTCTTTTATTTTGAGTAAATTACATAAAAAGTCATAGTGTAATTGACTTTCAGCATATTTTTCCCATGAGCCTTTCCCCATATTAATATCTCATCCTATTAAAGTCTCCATAGACTTGAACAGTATGTGAGATTTTAATTTATTTCATTAGCAAACCGATCTTTAAGAGTGAATAATCGTGTCATTTAGAGCAGTGTAGATATTCATGTGGACTTTATCATTCCTCCCCTCTCCCATGGACTAGTCACTTATTTTGTCTTTTTTCATTTTCCCATTTATCCTTTACACCAGGTGGGAGCTTCAGGTAGGAGACTTCCTAAAATAGCATCCATTTTCTTGGAATGGAGAACCTCATATATCTGTAAAATGAAGGCTTAGACTTCCCCTAGAATATCTTTAAGATGTCTTGACTTTGCATGCAATGTCTTGATTATTCTCAAACCATTTTCTGGGCCTGGGCTATTCTCTTATCAACTGCCTGAAAATAGTTCGAATATGGGACTGTAGGTGCGTCTTTCCTGCTTTCCCGAATTTCGCAAACGGGGGACTGAAAGAGAGGGGAATTCGAATGTAAGACTCTTTTGAGGCTGTCTGTATAATATAAACAGCCAGACAGAAATGAAAAACATTCCAGTCCCCAACTGAGAGCTGTGTGGTCAGACAGCAATATATTCATTTCGGTCGGGGAGGACATAACTCAGTGGTGTGGGTGCACGCAGGAGGATATATTTGAATTCTGCTTCGGGAAGTCCAGGAAGGATTCAGAGAGGAGGGAACAATTTAGCTGTGCCTCCAAGGAGGAGTTTTCCATGTGGGTGAGGAGAAAGGGTATCAAGGAAGAGGAGATTATTTATAAAAGCCCACAGGTCAGTGTATGGCATGCTGAGAAAACTTCAAGTCGTTCTGGGCTCCTAGAATGGCAATTGCATGTGAAGGCCACATTGACAAGGGCCCAGTGCTGAGCAGGGTCACATGATGTATTGATTATTAAAACTTTGTCCACAAAGTGATGGGAAACGATGGAGGGATTTTAAAGAAGGACCTGAAAAGATGAAATTCGAGCTTGAAAATCAGGGTCAGGAAACGGTTTTGTAAGAGGCCAGTAATAAACAGTGCAGGCGCTGGGGGGCGCGGAAGCTCTCTGTGCATATTCTTTGCTTTTCTTCTTCCCCTCTTCCTTTCCTTTCTAGCCCACCTCCTACTTCCTTTACAGTCCTTTGAAAGGTGTGAAAACCACTTTTATCCCAAGGGCCACACAAAACAGGCAAAGGGCCAGATTTTGACCTTGGCCAGAGTTTGAAGGCTTCCTTTTACAAGCTCATGATGGGAAATTTGACACCATTGAGACTAGGTTTAATTTTTGTTTCTAGGATTCTGGGGGGCTGGGGTGGGGGGATGGCCACCGGTGAGGTTGTGGGTCTGACTGGCAGTGCTCTCCCCTCAGAAGCCTGGATAGGATATGAGTTAGGGCTCTGCAGCCTTCTTACAAGGACGAGACTACGGAGAGGACACCAAGAGCAAAAGCAGCCCTGGAGAGCTTTCAGGCCAACTCCACCCGCGGTGTACAGAGGCTGACACCACATGACGTGGCTCAAAGAGACAGAAGGAAAAGTAAGGCTGGAGGCTTGCAAGAATTCCCTGAGGTATTCATGAAGCCTGTTCTTTTTTTCTTCTCAAATTTTATTGACTGGCTAAATGTTTCCCTAGCTATGGAATTCTGGGAGCACAACTTCACCCTGCACAGGTGCCCAGGCTTCACTCACCCTCCTCTGAGGCTCCAGTGCCCACGCCCCACCCCCTTCCCTTCTCTCTTTCCTCCTGCCTCCTCTCACCCCCTCTGGAACCACTATATTTTTCAGAGACTAAGAATTATTCATGTGGCTTTGCTAGTTTGCTTATTAATATTCTATAGATGAGTGAAACCCTCCGGTAGCTGGCTTTCACTTTCTGACGTACTTCATTCAGCATCATCCACTCAAGAGCCGTCTATTCTGTCCCTTAAGGCTCTATTTCATCTCTTTTAATAGCCGAGTAGTATTCCATGGAGCAGAAACTCCACATGAAGCTTTTCTATGCAACCCATGACCCCAGATTGGGTGAGCACAAACAGATCATCCAATGCCCTATGAACAAGCCTCTAAGGAAGCCACACTCAAGAAACAGCTTGTGAAAAATAACTCTATCTTCCTATAACTTAAAAATTACTTGGCTTTATACATCATGTGTTCAGACACTAATGGCACTAAACTACTTTGGGTGAGCACTCGCAGATGGTCAGGCTCCTATTCAAGGCCACTCGTGTTTTCTTTCGACTCCACACTGTGAAACAGCCATCATCCCCATCTCCCCCATTTTGCAGATGAAGACACGTAGGCAGAGTGGGTGGACTAGCTCGCTCAAGGCGCTCTCCCTGTGTTCTTATTGCAGGCGCGCAGAGAAAACGGGAGATTGGCTATCGTGCTTCCTAGAATTTACCTCCTACAAACAAGAGCAGCAAAATGCCTTGATACCGATGCCCTAGTATTCAAATCCACACTAATTCACAAGCCAACTTAAACAAAAACATATTTAGAAAATTGTTCCACTGCCTTTACCCTTGGGAAACAAGTATCTTTTAAAGTTCAATTGCCACATGAAACATTTACCATTTACCTTTCCTACTTTCTCCTCTGAACTTAAATTTCCCTACCAGTCTTCTGCGCACAGTTCTGGGTTTAGACACAATTTGTTGTGCTAACGCTTTCCAAGATTATTCAAGAGCTCAGAAAGTATGGCCATTTCTCTGAGGGGGGGAAAAAGTCAAGTTTATAAATTTGGGTATTAAACAAATTAGACCCTATTATGCCAAAGAGACCTTTGGTTTTCATGCATGATGTGATAGAAAAAAGATAACAGAAGAATGTCACTCAATGTTAATACGCACATTTCATTTTTATCCTAATTGTGTGCAAATGAAAAGGGTTTCTGAACGTTCAGAGGGCTTTCACTACTCATTAACCACATAGAAATGCATGGTCAGTGGTTTGCCTCAGAAAATTGCCTTGAAGGTGACTTGAATGTATGGCTTCTGGTTAAAGGGCAGACCTGTCCCCATAGCCTCATCAATTCTCGGGCTCTCTGTAGTTAAAATTGCTAATAATTGTGGAATTTATTACCAGCGCCACGGGGGGTTGGGTCAGAGTCAGTGCACGAGGGTCAAAGTAAAAGAGCACTGACATGTGATTCAACGGTGGCCGCAAAGCACATTTAAAGGGCCACAGCCTCAGCTCCGAGCCAGAGTCTCGAGAACTCGGGTGCCTTCCCACACATCTGCTCATCATCCCAGCTCCACACAGCGATCTCAGGCCCCTCAGAAGTTTCAGCTTTTTGTTTGTTTTGCCAAAGGCCAGAGTGCATCTTCTCCCATTCTTAAAACACAGTTTTACCCTTCAAATTTACATCGATCACCTTTGGACATCGTTGCAGTTTTTGAAAAACCTTTATTGACATTTAAAGAAAAATAAACATGTCTGATACATGAAAACTGTGTGTTGTCTGTAATAGTCCTAAACCACACAGAGGGCCTACCTGGTGGCGCAATGGGTTAAGCACAGCACTATGAAACTATCGGCAGCCACTGCAGCACGAATTCGATCCCCAGCCGGGGAGCTTCCCACATGGCGCAGCAGACCTCTCCTGTCTCCCTGCTGCTCCCCTCAGCAGTGTACTTCAGTCAATCCGCCTGTTCTGCTCCTCACTCTGTCTCTGGTGAATCCTCTCAACCCCCGTCCCCCTGGCCTACAGCCCAGCTTGTATGCATAAATAAATAAAAAAAATATTTAAAAAAAAATAAACCACACAGAAATACACAGATGAGGATGTAAGAGGACCTCTTTATCATGGCTGCCCTATCTGTTGCATAAATTGTTTTGAGATGTTCATTCTTTTCCTATAATATCAAATGTGTTTGGAGAAATGCATTATACACATACATGACATAGACACATATGTGTGTATATATATATCCATGCATGCTTTTTTTTTTTTTTTTGCTTTATGGACTAACCTATGTGCATTTCTACTATAAGGCGTAGTAGTTCTGCACTTTATTTAAATGGAATAATGTCTAATGTGTCTTACTTCCTTCACTCTCCATTTGAAGTGCGAAATGATTCATTAACTTTGCAGTGTAGCTGCAGTGTGTTCTATTTCACTTTGTGCATAGGGACCTGCAGGGCAGGGGAGGGGCAGGAGGAGAAGAGGGGAGAGAAGAACAAGGCAGGAGGGAAGGATACGATGAATTTTTGAAGATTGACGTTTTTCCACCACCTTGAAACACTGTCCTTAATTCTAATGATTTACCTGTAGGTTCATTAGGATTCTCTATAGACAAAAAATAATAAATGGGTTCCCTTTTCTACACTCCTCATCCTTCAGTTCCTTCTTTCTAACTGCTTTCCACACTGGCTAGAAAACCCAATTCAATGCTGCATACAGCTGGTAAGAACTGGCAACCTTGTCTTAATCCTGTTCTCAGAGAGGAAGTGGTTTAACTTTTCACCAATAAGCATATGTTTACTTTGACTGCACTTCACTTCGTCAGACAGGGGGATTTTCTTACAGTCCTAATCTGCTGAGAAGGTTATTACTGCTTTTCAAATCATGTATGTATGTTCAATTTTATCGAATGTTGTTTCTACTTTCACTAAACCAATCCTAACTTTTTTTTATCTGTTGATGTGTTACTATGTTGATTTACATTATTTGAATTTCTAATGATAGAACAACCTTGCATTTCTGTAATAAATGCAATTTAGATGTGGCACATTATTCTCTGTATATATTGCCTTGTTTGCTATGTTAATATTTTGCTTATGATATTTACATTGTGTCAATGAATAAAATTGACTTATTTTTTTCCTTTCTTCTCTTATTAGGATTTGGTATCTATATTATGCTAGTCACATAAAATATCTGCAGAAGATTTGAAGTATTTCCTTCTTTATTATTTAGTCCACTGCTAATTCATTATCTTCAATTATTAAAGAGATAGTCAGCTTTCCTTTTTCTCTGAGCCCATATTACTTTTGTGTTTTTCTAAGAATTTTGTTATTTTGTCAACTTTTCAAGAAGATATCGACATAAAATTAACCAAAATGTTTTGCCTATAGCTTGTCCCCTTCTCATTCCTGATCGTTATCACTGATTTACTTCTTTATCAGTCTCACCGGATTTGTCGACTTTTATTGTTTATTTTCTAAAAGCAAACTGTTGATTGTATTGATCTCCTTCATAATTTTTCTATTTCACTTATTTCTGCTCTTAATTTTCTGAATTCTATTATATTTTTGCTTCTATTTTAAGGTTATTTTCCTGTTCTTATTCTCATAAATTGTTTGTAAATGATGCACCATTTTAAATTAATTCCAGTAATGCACAAGGGTTTCAATTTCTCCACATCTTCACAAATACTTACTATTATCTGTATTTTGGATTGTAGCCATCCTAGTGGGGATGCAGTGGTATAATACTGTGGTTTTGATTTGCATTTTTCTGATGGCAATTTATGTTGAACATTTTCATTTGTGAGAAATAGCTATTCAAATTCTTCACCCATTTTTCCCCCATAGTGATAGATGTCTTGCTTTATCTTCTTTCTTTAAAAAATATACATATTTTGAAGAAATACTGTATTATAAAATTATATAAGTTTCAGGTGTGCATTATTAAAAATCAACATCTATGTATAGTACACTAAGTACACCATGAAAAACTCAGCTTTATCTTTTACCATGCAATTGACCCCTTTTAGGCTGAATGGACTGTGGTGGAAGACTATGGGTGCCTTGGTGGTGGTGTGGTGTGGTAACATACACACTCTGAAGAGGTGTGATTCTACACCTCTGAATCATATATAGTGTTCTAAACCAATGTTACATCAATAAATCAAATAATGAATAAATTTTAAAAATGGACCCATTTACCAAATTTGCCCCCCACTCCCTTTATGGTAACCACTAATTGCTCTGGTTTTATTTTATTTAGTTCATTGCTTAGTTTGGCCTCTCTATATAACACATATAGATAGGAGTGAAATCATAAGTGTGTTTGTCTCCATCTGATTCATTTCATTAAGCATGATGCCCTCTAGGTCTACCCATATTGTTGCAAATGTTTTTCTGCTTTTATAAACTTGGATATTTACTTTTTATCATTGACTTGTAAGCATTTTCTATATATATTATATAGTAGATCCCTATGAGAGACATGATTTACTAGATTTTCTTTGGTTTGTCTTTTACGTTCTTGATGATGTCCTTTATAAAGCACAAAACTTCATTTTGATGAAACTCCATTTATGTATTTGTTCTTTGGTTGCTTATGCTTTAGTTGTCCTTAGTTATCAATAAACCACTATCTAACTCAAGGTCACAAGTATTTACACCTATATTTTCTTTTAAAAGTTTTATAGATTTTGCTATTACATTTCGGAATTTTACTCATTTTTAACTAAGCCAATTTTGTATATGGTGTGAGGTAAGGGTCCAAATTAATTCTTTGCTTCACTGAGGCCCTCAGAAAGGTCTGCCCAGATGTAAAGAGAGAAAACATCGCCCCCAGCTCTCAATGGCAGTGTGTTAACCTCATATTATAAAAACAGCATATAAGATTAATAAATATTAGTACTGTCATCTTCATAGAATACACTTTACCAGCGATCACTGAAAAAATCTGGGATTTGGTCCATAGATTTTACAATAAACAAAATTGTATATATGTTCATTCTTTTGAGGGAAAGGTCTATCGTTTTAATCAGATCCATAATGAGGTCTCTTTGTCCCCCATTTTTTTAAACTAAAAAGCTTTAACATTTAAGTGATTGGCAGTTAATTTTTGAAAGGTGGGGTGCCTCCCTGGTGGCACAGCAGTTAAGTGCTGTGCTGTGGAGCTGTTGGCAGGCGCGAAGCAAGTTCGAAGCTCGGCTGGGGAGATTCCCACATGGCGCGGCAGACCTCTCCTGCCGTGCCCACTGCTCCCCTCAGCAGTGCATTTCCATTGATCTGCCTGTGCTGCTCCCCACTCTGTCTCTGGTGAAATTTCTCGCCGCCCCACGCCTCTAGTCTGTACCCCAGCTTGTATGCATAAATAAATAAATCTTAAAAAATATACAAAAAAATTTTTTTTTGGAAGGGTGGGAATTGTATAATAGGAAATTCAAATATTAAATCATAAGAATAAAGGCAGATGGATCTCCTGGACTCAAATAATTATCAGATGGCTGATGGAGCAGAGCAGGGGGCCTCTTTGTTTTCTCCCCTCATAACATACCAGGTAGGTGTATTGGTAACAGTACATGGCATTTTTGTTTCAGAGCTCAACTTTTTCCTAATCCTCACCTTAACATATTCTACTTTTAAATCACTAAAGTATCTATCATATATCAAATATTGAGTAGTTACAAAACAGCCTAATATTTTGAGCTATCGCTATCTGCTTCCCACCAGATAGGAGTTTAATTTGTGCAGTGTTGCAATTCTTAGTGAACACCAAGGTTTATCGAACCATTATTTGAATGTTTTGTCTTTATTTAATTTTGCGCTTCCTAGCTAATAAAATGAGAGGAAAATAGAAAATCAAATATATTGATGCATAGGTCTCATAAACTTAATGTAATTGAGAGAAAGGAAAAATGATAGTCTCTTAAAAGCTATAAATCATTAACCTCAATCAAACTTCAGTCCAATAATGGTGTACTCAAATATGAAGGAAAAGAACAAAATTAGGGGAGTACAGGAAAGGACAGAGGTGCACTGCAATCAGGATTTTGTGGAGTCTGGACTTAGTGGGACACAAACATGAAAGGGATTTTTTTTTTCCCCTGTTACGGCCTTCAGCTGCACTCTATTGAGCCTCTTTTTCCTGTTCTTTAATGTAGCCTTGGAGAGATTCCATATGTTTGGTCACTTTGGGTTATTAAAACTCAGTCCAGGTTACAGTTTCAATCTCAACCTCTATTTACCTTACATTTTCACTCCTTCCCCTTCAGCACAGGATTAAACTGGGACTCTGATCATTTAGGGGAGCCAGGACAGGGTCTTAATGAAGACACTTCTCTTTCTTCAAAGCCCGTCTCTTCCAGTGTATTGAGACAGACTGGAGGTAGGCAAAAATGAACACACGAACAAATCTCTTTACTTTCTGGCGATAACTGTATTCATTTTGTTGCTGGTGATGGTAGTTACAGTGGTTTCTCTGTTATCTCCTCGCGGCTGTCAATAATCTCTGCAGAAAGGCACAGAATGCTGGCTCCCTCCTGGCCTACCTTTCAGTTTTGCAAGAGCTCAGTGAATTTATTTACATAGTTCCATAGTGTGGAGGATAAGAAAGTGTCTCTCAACCTGGATGGTATGTAGTCCTTTCCTGCCACCCAGGAAGCCTTTAAAAATGTGCAAAGGCATTATCACAGTAGGTGGGATAGCATTTAGCATCCAATGACTGAAGATAATAGAGTATGCAAAGGGATGAGTCAAAAACAACACATGCAATGCAAGAACATTATCTGGAGAATAGTGATACCCCAAGGTCAATATTATTTTCCTTCCCCTTCAGAGCCATTATTGAAATACTTTTTTATTCGTGAGCAGATAACCAATAATCTGACATAGCACCCCTGGCCCCCCTGCCCTAGCAGTGCTCCTCCGTGGCCAGCTCAGCCCCCAATACCATTGCCTCCATGATCTAGCAAATAGAGGGACAATGTCTGCATAGCTTGGACCCCCAAGATACTGATTCTGCACCAAGGGCAGAGCCCATCGTGGTTGCTGATGCCTGCACAAAACCCCAATTGCCTGTGCATGATTATCCTTGACTCGGGTTCCTTTGCTCTCGCTTCTCCTGTTCTCTTAAATATTCTGGAAAACTAAGGACAGAAAAGATTTTGGAGTGATGATTGGAAGTACGAGGATAGGATATGCCATAAATTTAGTGACCCCTTAGAGAAGCAGAAGCGTCTGGCTGTAATCATTGGCAAGTATCTTAAGAAGATAGGATCCTCGGTCCGTCTTTGTCCTTCTGCTCTAGGCTGCCATTCCGGGGTAAAAGGAAAAGTCTCACTCAATGTCCTTTAACATCATCATAAAAAATCTTCTTTCAAAGTCAGAGGTAATTAGGAATTTTTAACATTTTTTAATTAGCTCTCTGGGAATAGTGCCCAGTTTTCACAATTCTCATTTAGCATCTAATTCCTTCGCTTCACCCTAAGAATGCATTATGTACAAATACCAGTGTCTAAATATAGAGATGATCGGTCAGTTTAAATTCATGAAATGTTTGCTTATTTGATTCTGTGGTTCCTGTTACTCTGTGGAATAATAAAGTAGTACTACACTCGAAGTCAATAAATCAGTTCACATTGTGCTTCTGTAATTAATGACCTGCCAATACGAATGAGATCAGAGTGTCAAGGATGACTCTTAAGTTTTTGACAATACAGACATCTGGGTGGTGGTATCGTTCCCTCAGATGGAGTCGCTAGAGGAAGAAAATCAAGAGTTGGGTTTTGGGCATACTGAGTTTGATACGTCTCTGAGGTATTCAAGTAGAGATATCTAGAAAACAGACTTTCTGGAATTGAGAGAAAAATATCTGAGCTGGAGTTATTCATGGGCAAGTTAGCTGTGTATAGATGGTAATGGAAGCATGGAGATGGAATGAATGGTCAAAGAACAACACAGAATGAAACACGGGGGAACTGGGACTGGGGAATGAGGATCTGTAGAAAAGTTCTGGTTTAGGTGGAAGAAAATGACTCAGTGCAGGAAAAGTGAGGAATATGAGAAAACTAGTTGAGGCGAAGGTGAATGTACTTCTTCTTTGCACAGTTCTCTGTCCACATGCGCTGATGCGGTGGGCCATCCTTCTGTAGCTTACTGCCTCACTTGGTCACAGCAAGCTGGCCCCCTGCTTCAGATACATACTGGTGCCCTCATTGCTGTACTTTTCACCTGCATCTTTCTAACATGGAAACTGCATTTATTCCTCTGGAGTGTCGCAAAGATATTTTCTGGAGCATGTGGTTTGACTGGCTTGCTACGAGAGAATAACAAGGATCCCTGTAATTGGCTGAAATGGCGCATCTGCTACACGGCAGAAGGAGTTGTTACTATTATTTTGTTGTTATTGAAATGCTGCAGTTGATAGGCACTTTCTCAGCAAGATGGTCCAACTTTGAGTACACTCTTGCATTCTCTTTATGGGGATGGCCATTTGGATTTAACGTAATTTAATGAACTGTGGCAATGTACAATGTTAAGGATGTCAGCATGGTGCAAAGCAGCAAGCAGCAGCATCTTTTGTCCAGCTTCTTGTAGGTCCATGAATAGATATACCCATATATAATCATATAGATGTATGAAATACATACATATATTCACCCTCAGCCATCTTACAGGAAAAATGTCATACTAGTCTCAGGGTAACAGGATGGTTTCTTCCTTCAAGCCTTACCCTCTCCCCACAACACATAAATATCTATATATTGCTATACCCATCTGTGTATTTTACCTATAGCTATCTATGTAACTATGGAATATGTCTTTATGTGTGTATAGGGATAGGTTTAATTTTCACAAGGGCTTTCATATTCTTAGTTGGGTTGTTGGGAGATTGAAATTCCCCATACAAAGGTCAAACTAGAATGCCTAATAAGGGACTATCTCTAAGTGGCAAGCCACTAGAATTGTTGGGGTAAATTCTCTCTCTCTCTCTCTCTCTCTTTTAAAGATCTATGTATTTATGCGTACAAGAGCTGGGGTGTAGGCTAGAGGTGCGGGGGGAAGGCAGGAAGAGGATTCATCAGAGACAGAGTGGGAAGCAGAACAGGCAGACTGAAATACACTGCTGAGGGGAACAGTGCGTGAGACAGGAGAGGTCTGCTGCGCCATGTGGGTCAGCTCCCTGGCTGGGGATCAAAGTGATGCTACAGTGGCTGCGGATAGCTTCATAGAGCTGAGGCTTAACCCTTTGCGCCACTGGGGAGGTCCAAGGATAAACTCTCTTAGTTCTAGTCCTTAGTAATGTTCTTTCATTCACAGAAGCCCTGTCTGGTTCTGTACATTGCATTTGATGACCACAGAGCCAACTGAACAACTTGTTAACTTTTATCTCATTTTTATTTTAAGTGTATTGCAAGTTAATTTTGCCCTGCAAAAACACATGCTGAAACACTGCCAGAGATTGACTAGCTAACTAGCATGGGTGCTGGCACTGCAGAAGCAGTCAAACCCAGAGCAAAATATCCTTGAATTTAAACCTAAATTTAGCAAGTCAACAAAGGTGATAACCTCAAGCCAACAACAGGTTTTTCTTTTTTTTTTTTTTAAATCTTGTATCATTAGTGCAGAATTCAACTTTTCAGGAAAAGAAGTCAGATTGGTCCCGCCTGAGCTACATGCCCTCCCAATGGGAGAGGATGCACTGAGTGAGTACCTTAGCTGTCAATATGTAATGAGACTAAATGAAATAAGAAGAGCTAAGCTTGGTAAACAGGTTCCTTTGTGTCAGTCATGATGTGCTTTATATTTGTTGACATTTGTTTACAAACTCACCTTATTAAATGACTTAGTATTATGTACTCTTTATACGAAAATGGGGCTGAAATTCATCAAGTTAAGAAAATTGTCCAAGGTCACAGCTTAGCAATATGAAGGAACTGTGATTCTGACCCAGGCAGTCTTGCTTTTGTGTTCATGCTTTTAACCAATATGCTACAGAATCTCCCCCCCAAAATGAAGTTTTTATACACTGATATATTTCACATCCTACCTCTTACTGTCCTGGGGTTAGTGTGTTAACCAAAGGAAAAGTACTGTTACTAGAAGAAGGTAGCAGTACTCGAGTGGCAAAAACACACATGACAAGCAGAAGTTAAATAAATTAGTATCACGCCCATGCTGCACACCAGCCATTTCCACACACGTCATCCATATCACAGTGTGTTGCCAGTGTGCCTAGGCACCCCCTCTTCACACTTCTCTGCCTGGAAGGCCAAGAGTCTGCCCTGGATGGACTTCAACAACTTGGTCCCCCTGCTCTCTGGCTTTTGTTGGGTTCAGGGAACAAGAGCAGGAGACCAGAACAGGAGAGGAATGAAAGGGCAGGAGATTTATTCCCCTGATTTCCTCCCCTGTGGTCACCAAGAACTGGGGGTGTCCACCAGATACAGCTTCCAGCTCTTCTCGGGTTGCCTTACTCTACCCACATTGATAGACTTCCTTGGCTTCCCTTAACCTCTCCTACCCTTTTACCCTTTGGGTCTAAGAGCAACAATGGCCACCTGCTATTTCTAGGAAGCCCTCCTGGTTTCCCTTAACTCTGTCCACGCATTGTAAATAGTGTCTTCATTGACACTCTCCCACCACTCCTTTTTGAGAGGAACAATACTAGGACTCTGAATGACACATAGTAATCCTGCAAGTCCATAAAATTAGGTTGGTTTTGTTGAAGAATTAAGGCTGAGATAATTAACTTGCCAAGATTCCAATCAGGAAGTGACAGAGCCAGAAGTCAATGTTTTGCTTGTTTCGACTTTTAAGTCTTAGGTCTCTCATTTACTGTAAGTTGGTTTCATAAGCTACAGTCAGCTAGCTAGATCCATGGGGAGACCAGACATCTGAAGAGGGGATATACTTCAGAGTAAATTTAAATGAGCATTGAATCTCCCTTCAAATATACTACAGTGTTGTAAACCAATGTTACCTCCAAAAAAAAAAAAGTTACAACAAAAGTAAACAAATGTAGCATAGTAGCTGTAGCAAAGAGTTTCAGTGGTAGGGTGACAGTCGGGGATGTCAAATCTAAAGTCCCTGCCAGACTCGTCATCTACAATTACTGTGTGATTTTCTGTAAGCATCAGCTTCCTCAACTGAAAATTAGAGTAATAATTGTGCCACCTTCATAGACTCATGGAAAGGATAAAATGAGTTCATGTATATAAAACTGCTAGAATAGGACATGACTCAGTGTAAGAGGTCAGTAAGTGTAGACATTATTGTCACAGACTGCAGTATAGCCACTTCTCTTGCCTTAAACTATGCAGCTGATTCTTACAAAGAGAACCCTACTTTCCAGAAATCAGAAACAAGACAAATAGCTTCTCTTTGGGTTTATTCATTTGACCCGCTAGACGGAAGGCAACCATTCTGAGCAATTGGTTACATCAGATCTTTGGTCCCTTGAGGGTTCTTAACATCAAAAGGTTCCTTTTGGTGTAATTGATAGGCGGGCAGAGATGGTTCCATGATGAAGATGGTGTCCCTCCCCTATGCTCAGCAGGGTGTGAATGCAGCGTCTCTTGTTAGATTTTGCACTGGCGTGGCTGTACTTTCTTACCTGTTCATCTGACGGCCCCAGGCATTTCGAAAATTTTTGCAAGGGAGATCTACTTAATGGCCACATTGAAGTTAAGCTTTCCCCTGTTCCGATCCACACCTTGCTGAGTAGTCATTGGTTTCCAATGACAGCAATTGGCAAGAATATTAGATTGGAAGTTACTACACCTGGATGTAATGAAACTTTTTCAATATGTCATCCTATGGCCTTGTCCAAGTGGCCAACAGACTTTCAGACTAAGTTTCAAAAGAAGTTGGACTAGGTGAAGGACAGGGTCTGTGTCTCTCCTGAAGTACGGTGGGAATACTGAAGGGACTGTCACAGTTTATCAAACTGGCCAGTCTTTCCCTTACCTTGTCTGAGAATTCAGAGGCAAAGTAGAAACATCACAGGCTGAGGTGAGGAATTCACACGGAAGCCTAGCGTGGCCTTGCCACTTCTCCCTATATGAACATTGAAAGGTTATTTAATACTGAATAACCTCAATTTCCTCATTTTTCTAGGTAAGATATATTTCACAGTGTTGCTAGAAGATCATTAATGTCAAGCTCATAGTAAACTATGCAGTCACTCTCCTAATATTCAAGCAGCTTACCATTTTATTGAGGAGATTAGGGAAGATCTCATAATAGAATTACTAGAGCAGAGGAATTTGTGACTTTTTTTCAAACCACAAATTACGACATGGGATACGAGAAAAGAATGTATTTTCCAGTTTTATGAATTTATGCATAGGGAAATTCCTATTAATGCATAAATATTAGCTTCTATGACATACATTTACAGAATTCTCCTAGATAAAATAATTTAAAGTGTGAGACAATGAGAAATGTCTGGTGACCATACATGCAAACTAAACGCCAGATACACACATGACAAAGACTAGAGGACAGATGGAATCGCAGACTCTTGTCCTGTTTTTATTGCTGTGACTCTATCTAAACAGTCAGGCCTCCTGGAATGGTTCTACCAGGAATGAAAGGCACCACACAAAACAGCTGCTGTGAGTCTCTAAACCACAGTACAGGGTGGCCATCCAGAGTCCCCTGTCTGCTCTATAGTCCATAGAACTTTATCCCTTCAGGTCCCAACTCTTGAATTTTCTTGTTCCTCCTCTCTCTTCTTGACTTAAAAAATACTTTGATTACAGTAAAATTCTCCTCTTTTTAGTGTATTTCTTTGGATGAATTTTGATAAATGTCATGTAACCAGCACAATCCAGATAGGCCCTATTTTCATCAACCCCCTCATCAATCCTCTCATGTCTATTTGAAGTCAATTTCTACCCTTCTACTGGACCCTGGTAACCACGGATCTACCTTCTATTATTATTGTCTTTTCTCTAATTTTGCACACATCAAATAATACAGCATGTAGTCTTCTGTTTGACTTCTTTCACCTAGCACAATGCTTTGCAGATTCATCCATGTTGCTCAGTAATCATTAGTTCACTGCTTTCAATATGGAGCATACTACCATTGTAAGACTATAGCACATTTTGCTTCTTTCCCACCAATGGATGGATATCTTAATTGCTTCCATGTTTATGTGATTATGAATAATAAAACCATTATAGCCAATCCTATGGAGATTATTATGTGGGCATAAATTTTCATGATCCTTACTTGAAAGTAGGATCTGAGGGTCTTAGGACAATAATGCCTTTAACTGATGTGTTAAAGATGGTCGAAGTGCTCTCCATCAATCTATAAGAGGGCTTCGCATCCTCAGCAGCATTTCACATTGTCAAGTCTTTTACCTGTAGACATTCGAGCAGGTGGGCAGTCCATAAACGCATATCTAACCGTGGTTTTAACTTCCATTTCCTTAATGAAATAGTGTTTCACCACTTCTTCTGTCAGACTGTTAGCGTGTGTGTGAGTCAATCTAGACAGGAATGGAGCTGGATTTAGGTCTTAGTGTTGCTATAGTTACCTTCAGTGTACACAAATGCCTAACTCGCACATTCCTTCAGGGATGGGTGGCTACCAGATGCTTCTGTGGGGCCTGGACAACTGGATGTTTTCTCGGTGTTCCTGCTCTATTTCTTGCTTTCAGCAAGACCTACGTGCCCACACAACAGAGAAGTCTTGTCACACGCTTGCTCTCTTCGCTGAGAGACTATTTCTTGTTATTTTGGGAAAGGCTTGTTGCTCATTTCCCCAACTGCAGCCTGGGTCTCAGGCAGACACCACAGCCCTGGACCTCAGGGCTGGTGCATTCAAACTGTCCCTGCGCTTCCTCCTGATGACAGCCCATCTCTGTCAGGCGTCTGCTGGGTGTATTGATGGGAGGGAGTCTTCTACCCCTTCTTTGTGGTGTCTGACCTTCTGGGCCTGAAGCAGCCTCCTATTCTTTCTCCAAGGCCAGATGGGATTTTTGTCTACCACTCTTCCAGAAGCAGTGAACCTTTGCCTGAGACCTGGGAGCAGGAGGATCCCCTGCCCTTCCTGCTGGGGCAGATGTGTGGGGTGAGAGGAGAGTGCAGGCAGGCTGCTTGCCTGTGCCTCGGTCACAGACCACCACTGCCTACATGCCGCGCCAACAAAAGGAATCCTCTTGGGTCCTAGCGCCTCCAGTCTCGCTAGTGAGCAGCAGGTGTACCAGTGAGTATGGGCTCCCTTTTTGGCTGGATCTTTCTTTTTTTATTGTTTATATCTTTGACATCATGTGTATTCCCCGTGGGTTACCCACCACCGAGTCACCCGTGAACCGTCACCATAGTCCCTGGTGCTCTTTTCTTCCCCGTTCAAGTCTATAAATTAATCTCCAATCCAAAGCAGGACCTTATGAATTTATTAGCATTTCAGTTGTTTTCTTCTTGGCTGCTTTTACTTGGCCACCTCTTCTGGTCCTGCTTTCTAAAAGGGAGCAATGTGCACAGGCGATGTCCCTTTCAAAGAGGCTCCTTACTCTTTCAAATTGAGCTCACTCAGCACTCCGGGTCTTGTAGATTATCTGTCTTTCCCTTAGTGTTAGGCTGGAAGCAACATCTGCTTGCAGCTTTCCACATTCAAAGTAGAAGCAGAGCATCTTTCAACTCATACTTTTTGGATTTGGTCACTTAGTGTCCACTATTTACTGGGCGACAGGCCATGTCACCTTGCAGGTCACTGCTGTAGTGACTGAGATGCTGGGCAAAACCCACTTGACATGAAGCTCAACCCCTTCTAATATTGCCAGTTCCCTCCCCTAACCCAACATGCAAGATGAGAAACCTAGAGGAGGTGAGGTTTAATCTTGACCTGGAAAGAGGAGGGCCTAAGTTCAAAGTCGACTACGAAAGGAAGAAATATGTCTGGTTTGTTTCTACCTTCCTTCCTTCTTTATATCTGAGGCCAGTCAGTGAACAGTGATCCAACCACGGGACAGCCTCTTTAGGGAACTTCCATCTGATGTGAGCCGCTGTTCTCGCCAAAGATCATTATCCTTGTCCATTCCATGGCTTGGTCTGCATCCAAAAGAACTGGCTGTGTAACAATTCTCATGAGGTAACAAGCATGTGTCCAGAAGTAAATATTGCCAGAGAATTGCCCTTTGGCAACGCTTTGGCTTATACAAATCATTGATCTGTAACCTGCCAAATGTTAGCAAGCTTTAGCAGGGAGTCTGAGGAGATGGGGCTTCTCCACAATTTCCAGTCTGTGATTTCCACTGGCATCAGAATATGTCCCACTTGAAGTAAGTCCTCCTCTCCCCTTGAGCTAGTTGATAACTCATGTTTCTACAGGTCTGAAGTCCATTTGCTTCTAGTAATACCTAAGTTTGTCAAGAAGAACTGACTCCAAGGTCTTAGGAAATGATAACATCTCATTGTAATGATCCTTCCTCAGTATATCTTGACCCTTCCTGAAATACCAGGTGGAATGAGAGGCACACAGAAGAGAACATGTGCTAACTGCTGTTCTAATCATGTGAGGTTAAGGATAGGCATTCTGGGTATAGAATAAGGAAAGGAGAACAGAAAGCAGAAAACAAAGTCATGAAGATGAATTTTCTGAGTTTGATCTCATGTCCAACATAGCTGGCAGTGCATTACTTTGAGAAATGTCCTAAAAAGAGAAGTGTCCTGTTAACTAGGAAAATCCTGACACTGCCACTCAAAAAGTCCCTACCTTTGTGAGAACTGGTAAGTTCCCATTTATGCCAATGCTCAAAAAAATCACACAGGAATAGAATTGAATGTGGGGCACTGATCAGACCCATTGAGTTTTCCACACGTCAATTTCCCCATCTAGGAAATGATGGTGATGAATTTGAATATCTCTTTTGTATGTATTTTTATGTTCTTAATTTATAGTAATAATATTTCATTTTTGGTAATACAAAAATTTTTATTATGGATTAATAAGATGAAGCAGACATTTTAAGCTGTCTTCCTAGATGTGTGCTAGACAACTAAAAAGCTGTGTATTAGAGACATTGAGTTGGCCTTTCACTGCCTTTCCTTCATTGATTATTGATCATATTCCTTGCTAAAATCATCCCCTAGCTTACAGAATGGGAAATAAAGTTATACGTTTTGCTTTCTATAATGAATATATCCAGGTCTATCATATCATGTTGATCTTAATCATAATTGTATCTAAAATAATCCAAGAGAACACACCAACATGATCCTATGTAATTCTTTTTGTAATGGAATCATCACGTCAAAGTCTATTTTTACATTTTTAATTTTTATGATCATTGACATTTCATTCAATGGAACCACACATAAGCTCTTTGGAGAGAGTTTATATTACTTGGAGAAAAGGATATAGCTGAGAGCAAAAGTTCTTTCAATACTTTGTCCATCTTAATTCTATTTAGGTATTCATAAAATAAGTGAAGCAGAGATAAACATGCAGAAATGGTGTGTAAGAGCAAGTCAGAAAGCAGTTATGCAATAGACACTAGTATGCAAATTGCTTATGTTCATTTCCATTACATAGAATAAGTATATATAGTTACATTTAGTTCTATTGATATCATTTGGCGATCTCTACAATAAATAAGATTATATATTTTGAAAATCTAGAAGTAGGAAAGGATGGTGGATTCTTTCATCTATTTCTAGATTTGCCCATTCGGTTTTCTTTATATCTATTTGCTAATGAGCAATATTCTGCCTAGAGGCAAAAGTAGCATATAACTGAATTTTCCCATATGCTAACATATTCAAAAGAATATGCAAATTATTTAACAATAGTGAAGTCATCACTGTTCTCAGGGAAAATAATTTCCATTTCCACCAGGAGGTTTATATAGATAAATGAGCATAATAAATAGAACTGAGGCCCTTGATGCTTGACCAACTGCTGCCATTTCTAACCTCGTCTCAGTCATATATTCACACATTGGAAAGAGAAATAGTTTCAAATAGTTTCTTATTATTTGAATGACTTCCATTTCACTGTTTACCTGGGGAAAAGCAAATGTTCCTACATTTCTACTTCATGCTCTCATGCAACTTTCCAGAACTCTTCTTGTGTACACAGATTCTGAAACCAACATATACTTTCTACATCCATACAAAAACAGAATTTGCATAATCATTGTCCTCTACCCTGGGGAGAGGTACATAGAGACCATACAGTTATTAGAAAGAATTTCTTTTTTTTTAAAGATTTATTTATTTATGCATACAAGCTGGGGTACAGACCAGAGGTGTGGGGCGGCGACAGGGTTCACCAGAGACAGAGTGGGGAGCAGAACAGGCAGGTCAGAAACACACTGCTGAAGGGAGCAGCGGGCGAGGCAGGAGAGGTCTGCTGCGCCATGTGGGAATCTTCCCGGCTGGGTGTCGAACTCGTGTCACCGCTGCCGACAGCTCCACAGCGCAGCGTCCAACTGCTGCGCTACTGGGGAGGCCCCTATTAGAGAGAATTTCTATGGATTCCTTCTTTATAGACACTGGTGTAATCCTGAGAACGGGAAGCAGCCAGGCAGGTAGGTCCCAGAGCACACCATGTTGGCGACTCTCAAAACTGACAAGAATAATGCTATTTCTGCTACTTGCTAGCCCAACTGGATAGTGCTCCTCCCAGAGGGACATCGTATGTTTGTTTTCAATACAGATTCTGGATTGGGGTGATAATGTGCCAGGTATTATGCTAACCACTAACTGGTCTTTCATTTAATGATCACAGCAACACTATGAGGTAGCTACCAAGATATTTATAATACCACTTATTTTTTTCCATACTACAAAACTTTGGGGGAGTAAAATAGCAACTATTTCATAAGTAAGCTCAGACAATTACTATAGCTGGGGACTTTCCTAGGAAAACTATAAATATGGTCACTCTTTCATAATCTCAGACAGAGTAAGGAATATCCTGAGCTCCACATTAGAAAATGTGAGATCTAGGGCTCCTAAATTCTTAAATTTACCACTCTATGGAGTGAGTAGTTCATTACTAAGCAGTAATTTAGGAGATTTCTGACAGATGAGAGATTAATAACTCTTCTGTTCAATTTCCTTCAATAAAGCTCTCCACAAAACAGTAAGAAGAATGACACAGAGAAGAAACCATCATTTTTAATGAAACTTAGAAATAGTCACAATCCCAAATTACAACATATGTGGACGTTCTGCCAGGACAATAGTTCCTTTTGCTATGAGTCCCTTTCACAACAATGTACATAAGGAAGAAACCATCAACGCAAAAAGTAAAGCAAAATAAAGAACCCTAAATGGAGAAGTTATGCTGTGAACGGGTAGAGAACAAGTATTGATTCCATTAAATTTTGAATTTAAAATGAAAAACTACAGGACCTGTAAAACACAAGACAAATGTTAGAAACATTGATAATGTAAAAATTATAAGAGTTGATCAAAAATGTGAAGGTGTAAGGAGAGCACAGTGGAATTTATATAGAAGAATATTTTCCAAATCCATGGGGAGAAACCACATGATACCATCTAATCACAAGTCAATAAGAAAATGTTTCAAAAAAAAAATAACAATCTCTACTTGCCCAGAGGGAATGGAGAAGCGTGTTGGGGGAATTGGGTAAAAGGGGCCAACTGCATAACTTTTGGTGGTGGTGACCATGATGTGGAGTATACAGATGTTGAATTATATTGAAATTTGCCTGAAACGTTCAGTTTTACAAACCAATGTTACTTGAATAAAATTTTATACAAATATAAGTAGATGTTTAACTATAAATTAACTTTGTGACAACATGAATGAACCTTGAGGACATTATGTGACATGACATAAGCTAGACAGAAAAAGACCAATACTGAATGACATTTCCTTTATGTGAAATTTTAAAAAAGAAAAAAGGTCAAATTCACAGTAACTGAGAGTAGATTGGTAGTAACCAGGGCCAGGGTGTTGGGGAAAGTGCGGGGATGTTGGTCAAGGGTCCAAACTCGCAGTGATAAGAGTAAGCTCTGAATAGCTAATGCACAGCCTGGTAACAATGATTAACAACACTGTATTATACTATCCTACTGTCTAATACTCTATTACATCGTAAAGTTGCTAAGAGAATAGATCTTAAATGTTCTCACCTCTACCATCACACCAAAAGATGGTAAATATGTGAGATGATGGATGCCTTAGCAACTTTATTGTAGCAGCCATTTTGCAATGTGGATGTGTATCAAATCATCACATTGCATACCTTGAACATGCAATTGTACCTAATTATCTTTCAATAAAGTTGGAAAAATCCCATGATATTGGGGAAACTGGCTGCTTTATATATATATATATATATATATATATATATATATATATATATATATATATATATATCTTCATAAATTGTGTTTCCCACTTCCTGCCTCACCCTGAAATATATAGTAGATAGGTGAAATATTTAAACAGAAAAAAAGCAGAAATAGACTAAATGAAAACATAGGAAAATGTGTACACTTGGAAACAAAAATATTCTAACAGGAAGGAGATCACAAAAAAGAGAAAAGAATGACAATCTGCTTGTATAAGTCTTAAAATTTTCTGTATGGAAAAGACACTATAACATTCTAAAGAAAAAGGACATGATTGGAACGATTTCTAATATTCAGGCCAGATAAGACACTGATTTTCTTAATAGTGAAATAGCTCATATAAGTAAATAAATAAAAAAAGAGAAAATCACTCTGATAAAAATAGCACAAGTGAAGGGGGTCAAACAGATCATATAAAGAGAATTTCACGAATGTCTGGAAATGCATGTGCTTACAGATATTTTAAGCAAGACAAAATAAAATGACAAAGTACTATTTTTAAACTATCAGATTGGACAAGATAAGAAGTGGTTTGAGGGGACACAGTTGGAAGGGGTGAGCAGAAGCAACAATCACACACTGTTGAAAGAATTATAAATTGGGGTATTCTGAAGGACAAATTGGAATTATTAAAATTTTAAGTGTATATAACTTTGACTTAGTGATTTGTCCCTTAGGCATTTACTGTTCATATAAATCAGCACATGGAATTAACTACATATAGCTGTGTCTGTTGTAGCATCCAAGGGGAAAAATGAAAAAAAAAAAAAGTAAAATTCTTGTTGGTTACGTACATCTGCAATACAAAACATGCAGCTATTTATAAGATTAGTGAAATGCTTCAGAAATATGCGGAATATATTGTGAAGTGAAAAATAAAAGTTGCAGAGTGTGTAATTGATGAATAAAAATATATATATACACACACACACACACACACACATTTTTATATATCATACATATGTTCAACTTTCCATCTGCATTATTTTTGGACACACACACAAAAACTTAGCAGTGACACTAAGAGTATTTTTTAAGATTTATTTATATATTTATGCATACAAGAACTGGGGTGTAGGCCAGAGGTGTGTGTGTGGGGGGGGGGGTGAGAGGATTCCCCAGAGACAGAGTGGGGAGCAGAGCAGGAGGATCTACTGAAATACACTGCTAAGTGGAACAAGGACGTCTATTCAATAAATGGTGCTGGGAAAACTGGGCAGCTACATGCAAAAAAAAAAAAAAAATGAAGCTAGACTACTACCTCACACCCTGCACAAAAGCCAACTCAAAATGGATAAAAGACCTGGACATAAGACCTGAAACCATAAAGTTTATAGAAAAAAATATACTCAAAACTCTACACAACATATATCTCAGCAAAATCCTTCAAGACACATCCCCCAAAGCGAAGGAAGTAAAGGACAAGATAAACTGATGGGATTACATGAAAATAAAAAGCTTCTGTGCAGCAAAGAGACATTAACCAAAACTAAGAGACACCCAACCAACTGGGAAAAGATCTTCGCACATAATACAACCAATAAAGGACTGAAAACAAAAATTTACAAGGAAGTCACACAACTCAACAAAAACAAAGTCAATAATCCAGTCAAAAAATGGGTAGAAGAGCTAAAAAGGCACTTCTCAGAAGAAGAAAAGCAAATGGCCAACAGGTACATGAAAAAATGTTCAACATCACTTATAATCAAGGAAATGCAAATCAAAACCGCTATGAGATACCACCTCACACCTGTGAGGATGGCACACATTAAAAATACAGGCAACAACAAATGCTGGAAAGGATGTGGAGAAAAAGGAACTCTTCTACATTGCTGGTGGGAATGCGAACTGGTCCAACCACTATGGAAAGCTGTATGGCGATTCCTCAAACTGCTAAACATGGAGCTTCCATATGACCCAGCAATACTACTTTTGGGAATCTACCCAAAGGACACAAAAACACTAATCCAAAAGGATACACGCGGCACTGTTCACAATAGCAAAGGCATGGAAGCAACCCAGATGTCCAAAAATAGATGACTGGATCAAGAAGATGTGGTACATATACACAATGGAATACTATTCAGCATTCAAAGAAGATAAACACATGCAATTTGCAGCAATATGGATGGAATTAGAGGGGATCATACTCAGTGAAATAAGCCAGAAAGAAAGAGAAAAATATAAAATGGTTTCACTTATAACAGGACTATAGGGAAACCAATAGGAGAGAGACACTGGGGTTGGGGGGAGGAGGGAGGGGAGGATAAGGGCACAAAATGGAGTAGAAAAGGACACAAGGGATCATGGAGATGGATCACGGGTGAATTGGTGATGGGTTACCCAAGGGGAATACAAAATGTAAAAGATATAAATGACAATAAATATATATATATTAAAAAAAATACACTGCTGAGGGGACCAGTGGGGAGACAGGAGAGGTCTGCTGTGCCATGTGGGAAGCTCCCTGGCCGGGGATCGAACTCCTGCTGCAGTGGTTGCAGACAGCTCCATAAGCCACCGAGACTCAACCTGCTGCACCACCAGGGAGGCCCCAGATTTATTTTTTTACTTCTTTATGCAATTAGATTATTTTTTCCGTGATCATTTGGCTTGTATAACAAAAGTAACTTATTTTATTAAGGATCTATTGATGGTCCATTAGCTACAAATCTTATTTTCAGACATTATCTACGGTTCTAAGTGTGCTTTGCCATATTTAATGAGAACTTACTCTAGGCCATTAGTACATACTGGGGAAGCATAAAACTCTCCATAGGAAAAATGAAAACTAGACTTAGGATTTTTTCTGGGCAAGTAGCTCTGTTTTGATCACTTGGATTACTTTTGGCAAACATACTTCGTCTTAGAAAGCTCGGCATTCTCAATAAGAATATTGTGTGTGGTTACTTACAAAAGCGATGATAACTTTAGGATGGATAACCATGATTAAAACTGCAAATGAATTGATTATAAGACCATGTGGCCGCATGCCTTGCTATCGCAGGACTATTCATGGAATGCAGGTCCTTAATAAATGCAATTGTATACTTTGATCTTCCTATTAGAACCTGTAAAATACACTTCCATGAGAACGGTAATGCATTACAGTTGAACAGCCAACAACGCAAGGATTAGCAGTACAGACTCCCACATGGTGGAAAATCTGAGTCCTCTGTGTCTATGGACAGCACACTTCAAACCTGTGTTGTTTAAGAGTCAACTGTAAATTGTATAATTATACAATACCTAACACTAACTGGACATAGACTATGAGCAATTTAAAAATCCCCCTCCTGGTTTTCTAGAATCTTCATAATCATGTTCCATTTTCTCCTGATCTTTTTGGCTCCTTTCCACTGCTCTACTAAGTCAAAAGTCTCAAAGCTATTTATGGACTGCTGACTGCTTCTCCTGTCTTCTATTCCTTTGCACCCCAGCTCACCCCGACACACTTTATAAAAACATAGTCAGATGGAGAAGCAGCACAGCACATTGCTGTTAAGAACATGGACGATGAAAGCTCTTTTATGATTTGGGGCAAGTTACTTAACCCACAAATGCTTCACTTTCCCCACCTCTTAGAGTTATTAGGAAAAGTAAATGAATTAAATTAAAAGAAAAGTAGCAAATGAATTAAATTAAAAGAGTTATAACTCATTTGTAAAGCACTTAGAACAATTCTCCTGGCACATAGCAGGCATTATGTAAGAACTTGTTAAATCAATAAATAGGTCCTAAAAGGCATAGATGCTACCACCAGAAAGCTTCCTCACTTTCCTCCCACAGAACTGGGTTAAGTGTCCTTTCTCTTTGTTTCCCTCTTCCCTGTGCTTGACATTTTAATTGTCAATTGTTTTTAGGGCCCCCCTACTGAAGCTGAAGCGATACATAATGAAGATGTCCTTCAGTTTGTAAATGCAAACTTCTTAAAGCAAGAATTTTGCCTATTTCTGTCTCTGTCAAATCCCTAGTGCCTAGAACAGTGCCCAATGCAGATGTACTTGGCCAAAAAAAAAAAACACCAAAAAACAAAAAACAAATGTTGAATTCTTTAAATGCTAAGGTTCTCACTCCTCATCTACATAAACCTATGGTATTGTACACAGTAAGTATTCGAGAATCCTATTAATAACAGTAATAATCACTACACATCTCTCATGGACTGAATCCCAACTACGTAGCGGAAAGTACATCAAGTGCTTTACATTCTTAATTTCATATAATCGTCACAGGAGCCCAATGGCCCATCGTCAGGCCTGCATTACAAATGAAGAGACAGAGGCTGAGAAAGACTAATTACCTTATACAGGTGGCACAGCTAGTAAGTAATTGGCTTAAATTCCTGGCATTTTCACTTCAGTCTGCACACTTAACAAAACTGTCAAATGGTTGTTGAAATCCAGATGTGCTACGTTAGAGACGGTGAACTTTGTCTCACAGGTATTCACTGTATTAATAAAACACTCAGTTATGTATATGGACATACACATAAGCATTCCATTCAGATACATCCCCTATGAAAATGAAACACTATAAAAACTAAGGTGAGCTCAAAAAGACACCCGGTCCCCTTTGGCGATCGCCCCATATCTTCCCAGTCCTCTTCTTCCACTAAACAACAACTAATCTAGCTCTGTCTCTCAATTTGCCTATTCTGGACATATTAACAGGAAATATCTTTTTGGGACTGGCTTTATTTCCACTTAGTATAATGTTTCCATGTTGCAGTATGTACGAGTACCTCACTTATTATTATGTCTGAATAATATTACACTGTATGGCTATAACACTCTTTGTCCATTCATTGGTTGATGGCCATCTGTGGAGTTTCAACTTTTTGGTTATTATGAACAATACTGTCATTGACATTCGTGTACAAATGTTTGTGTGAACATATTCTCTCATTTCTCTTGCGTAAATAGCCAGGAGCGGAATTGCCAGGTCTAATGGTAACTGTGTTCAACCATGTGAGAGGTACTGCCAAATTCTCTTTCTAATACCGCTCCGCCTTTAGTTTCTGCCCAAATATGGGAATCTAGCTATCTTGCAAGTGTGGATGCTATATACTTTGGGTATTTATTAATATCATTTCTAAGTAGTATTTACTTATCTAATTATATTCATATTTCTCTTTTGTTATTAATATTTATGTATAAGGTTTTAAGTAGAACATTACTTGAGCAGTGCTCCCTAAAGTAGAGTGTATGTCTCTTCAGGGAAAAAGATGACTCACTGGAAAAGAACAAAATGCTACTTTCATGTATGCTTTATAATTACATAATGTACCAGAGTAGCTGTGCATATGTAAGGGTTATAAATAAATAGTCCGATGTTGAAAAGAGTAAGGTAAGGAGTACCAGAAGCTGCTATACCCTTCACATGGATAATCACACACAATTCTAAAATCCATCAATATCTTACTGATGTAAGTGCTATTCCCTCCAATCTACTAGCAAACTAACTCCAGGGAGATAAGTAACATGGCAGTGTCAAATGCCAAGAATTGAATACTTTTTGGTTTGATTCCAAACTAGGTTCTGATATCCTAGATATTTATAAGGAGATTAATTAAAAATCATACAGCATTGGTGATGGCATATTAGAAACCATGACATCTGCATAAAAGAAATACTTGCAGCAATAGGATATTCCAAATATGTTACACATCAGTTTGTCCTCAGAGAAGAAGAATCCTCGAGAATATAACAGATGTCCAGTGACAATCATGCCACATCTTTTCCCCTTTACTTACTTATCATTTCAGAATGCTGCAGTTGTTGTATTTTTATCCTGGTATCTTTGAGTTTTTAGTTTCAAGAGAGAGATCATTCTTGAATTAGCTGATATTCCAGACATTTTCCACAAATGCATATTTGATACTGAATTTCACTCCTTAATTTTGTCCTTCCTAAGTCAGAATGCATTTTTCATAACTTTTTATCATCACTCACAAAAGTGTATTTTGAAGTACAGTTATCTTAGGTTTGGAATTATTGTTTCATAGATCACTTTCTATATGGAAATGATGGCAATTTAGACCATACAGTATAGAGTCTATGACTTCTTAACTGTACAGAAGCTGAAAAATCTGCAGCACATTTATGAGAACATAATTAGAAATTACACTCCATAATCCACCCCCTTCCTACTCTTCAGTGTCTTACTGTCCCATTGAAGAATTTATTATAAATTCATCACCTCCTCTCAGGTACATCATCTTGTCATTTACCCGACTTCCTATTACTATAAGTTTACATGCCCTGGTATATAATTCATTTTCCTTCTGGCTTGTTTTTGTCAGAATCCAGCACAAGATTTCTTTCCTTTGGACAATAAGCTTTTTTCTGGATATCATTACCCGAGTAAAATGAACATACGAAGAAGCTAAGGCAAGTGGTAACAAAACACAGAATTCTAGCCTTCCTATGCTGATCTTTTGTCAAATTGTATTACGTTGTTTAATGTGCGGAAACCAACTCCTGTAAGATGTGTAGACTTGTTAGCACCCTTAGTCACAAAGCCAGGGGTTCCAACTTGATAGCTTTGTGGAACATGTCATCTTGATTATCCCGAGACCAGTGGATAAAGCAAAGCAGCCCACCGCACCTGGAGCCTAAGCTTATGATCAGAATAGCACAATACATCTCTAACCCTTAAACAAATGTCACTGTCCATGTGCCAGAAATCCCCCAAGGTCAAATTGGATAGCAAGTATTCTCAGAGTCTTTTACAATCCACAGACTATGACTTGCAGGCAACGTTCACAATTCCATATTGTTTGTCTCCAATAATGATTTTCACATGAGTCCATGTGCAAACATGGGCAGAACTGAATCTATTAGAAAGGAAGTCTAACAATAAAGAATCCTCTACAGTGCAAGAGTGTCACTTTACTTTAAATAACCAAGTGCTCTAACTCTACAGGACACATTCTCTGTCTCTTGTCTAACTATGAGAGAGCGATATTTGCAAGTGATCTGAGGAAAATGGAAACTTTCATTCAGATTAATTAGTAGTCGCTAACAAAAATGGCCACATGAACAAATGGACTAATAGTCAAAGATCTGTCTCTCTAGTATCGACGATGGAGACTAAATTGGAAATAGATTAAGTAGAAGTGTCTGAGTATTTCAATGAAAGTAAATGCATCCACATACCTACACAGATAGGGCCCAAGTGTCCTGAAGAGAAAACCTTGTAGTGCACAAAATCAATAAAGAACACATTATTTACTCAAAATCACCTATCTGCAGACACCATAAAGCATTGTTAAGTTAGACTCATTAGAGAGATGGCCAGCCTGAATTGGTGAAATGTCTTCAGTATTTAGAATTCACTTTATTTACATAAATCTTATTGCTCTAAACAAATTTAAATATTAATCAGTAAAGCATGGTCTAATAGAACATACAATGAGCTTTATTTTAATTAATAGATAAGGATAATTTGTAACTGACTCACTGTATTAAAGTTGATCTTGCTAATGTCCTTGGCACATTTGTTTCTCTAAAAAGTTTACTATTCTTCAACATTTTTCATTAACGTTGTGTATAGGCTTGTTAAACGTTTTCTGCAGATAGCACAAAGGGAAAGTTGGCGATTCCTTAATTTACCATGAGACTCAACAATTAGGATTTGAGTGATTTTTATTGAAAAATTCTTCATAATGCATTGATTACATGCAAAATTTCAGAAGTCTTGCAAAAAATGGAAAAGGAATGAGAAGTCTGGCACAATTTATTTTACTGACATAACATTTTGAATTGATCAAATAAGAACATTTTGTTAAAATCAAAAAAACAAAAACCCCTAGTTTGTTTGTTGGAATGGACTAATTATTTTCTTCTTTTTTTTAACTGGTTGATCCCATGCCCTCAAGACAGCCAAAATGGATTTGGTTTCTTGAAATAAATGTCTATTTAAACTAACAGCTTTAAAAAAAAACGGGTGATTCTATTTAGACAGGTCTTTTGAAAGCTGAGTTTATTCATCAGTTCTCATGAAACAATGAGGCCATTCTGTGTGTTGACATAAAATTTTAAGACATTATTCTTGCTTGAATATTTCTGCATATGCAATACACAGTGGCCTCAAACATTCATTCGTCTATCCATCCATTTAACTAAACTAACGCTGTTAAACTACTTATTGTACCAAGTTCTAAAGTTTAAATATACAGATGATCTTTTTTTTTAAATTTTTTCATCTAGGGACACCCACCCGAGAGGGAAGATGGATTTGCTAAGAGATAATTACAGTAGGATGAGATGCATGCATGGCAGTTAAGATGGCACCATTCGTTAAGGACTGGTTTTGCAAATAATAATCTCACAGCTCCACACCACTGCTGAAGGCCCTGGGAATGCAGCAGAGAGATATCATGGCTAGTTCATCGGATGGGATGCTGCCAATATACACTGAGGCTGAGTTCACACGAAACTCTCCACTGCAGGAACACACAGGTGAAATCAGGTGTGTTCTGAGGAGATGTGACATGGAGAATCAGACATCTGCAACACACAGCCACTCTACTATAACAACAATTAAAGAAACAAATACTTCTATGTTTACAGTGGCACTATTTACAATAGCAAAGATATGGAAACAACACAAATGTCCCAAAATAGACAAATGGATCAAAAAGTTGTGGTATATTTATACAATGGAATATTACGCAGTGACCAAAAGAGAAAAACTCATGCCATTTGTGGCAACATGGATGGAGCTGGAAGGGATGATGCTAGCTGAAATTTGTCTGAAGGGAAAAGATAAATACTGGATGGTCTCACATGTGGAGTATAGAGAAACCAAACGAAAGGTCAAAAAAACATCAAAACTAGCAAGCTGAGGCACACAGCAAAGGAGGGAGCAGAAGGGGGGACAAAACAGGGGAGGGAAGAACTCAAGAGAATGTGCTGATGGTTCAAGGGTGATATGGGGGTGGGAGAACTACTGGGGCTACAATGATGTAAGGAAAATATTTAATTAATAAAAAATTAACTTAAAAAAGGAAAGAAAAATCAAGTGCAGTCTCAAAACAAAAGAAGGAAAAAAAAAACTTTTTCTTCAAAAATGGTCCAGATAGGAGGTATGGCCTGGAATCATCTGGATAATTATTTCACGAACACATCCTTAGTGTACCTTTCAAAGTGCATATTTGGTGTGGCTCGCACGGCCCAGCCATGTCTCTACTCTCTTCTTGTCATTGTTTCTGGTTAGTGTATTCTGCCTTGTCTATGGCTGATGCTTTCCAAGAAGCATGATTTACTGACTCCAGTGAATATTCATATTGAAATGTCTGCAAAATAAAAGCTAGACTATGGATTTTTAAAATACAAATGTATATACCAATGATGTATTTTTAAAAAATCTCTTCCACATTTTATCAAATTAGAACGCTTCTGATTTTGTTCCTTTTCTCTATTGCCACAGTTTATCTTTTGGGGGCCTATGTCCTTATAGCCCTCATCACACTCTACGATAATTTTCTGTTTTCTTGTTCTTTCATTGTATTTGGAGCTCTCTACGCTAATGGCACTTAGTAGGGTCTTGAACATGTCTGAGTGAAGAGTGAATGACTAAAAAATGGGTAGTTTGAATACTTGGGCTGTGTTAATTTTTGTTTGAAATACTGTTTTTCTTGACATGTTGCCCATGAATTAATCCATATTGGATCCCAAAAAAGAACTACAGAAGCATAAATACAGTGAACAAAGTACACAAGGGATATCCACATGGAAAGAAACAAATATAATCCATGAAACTTGGATGGAATTAGAGGGAATCATACTCAGTGAAATAAGCCAGAAAGAAAAAGAAAAATATCGAATGGTTTCACTTATAACAGGATTATAGGGAAACCAAATAGGAGAGAGACACTCAGCGGGCGGGGGGGGGGGGGAATGGCGGATAAGGGCATAAAATGGAATAGAAAAGAACACAAGGGACCATGGAGATGGATCACAGGTGAACTGGTGGTGGGCTACACAAGGGGAATACAAAATTTAAAAGACATAAATAACAACAATAAAAAAAAAATCCATGAAACTGTGCATCCTAACCGGATTGTACAGATGCTCATTTTACAGGTGAGGGATGGGGGACCACAGAAAAGTCCCAAGGGCATCAAACTAGTAGCAGGATCAGGTTTTCAAACCAAATCCACTATGCAGTTTGTGAGGGAGAACCTAAAAAGGGCTATGGGAATGATTTAAAGGTTAATGGATGTGGTTCAAAGAAAAGGATTATTTAGACTGAGGTGGGTTTGAGACTGACTACATCCAAAGGGTCAATGACGACCCCTATCTCACCAACAATAATTCAACAGGATAAAGGTATTGGAAGGAATCAATGAAGACAGAACAGTCATGTAGTTCTACTCAATACTGAATAGAACATCTCAGTATTTATGAGATTCACTTAACATTTCCTGACATAAGATGTCTCTTATAATGAAAGGAATTATCTGGGTCTTTACCGTGGTCACTGACATTTTTTATTGTGGTAAAGTATATGTAATATAAAATCTACCATTTTAACCATTTTTGATTATACAATTCAGCCAGTGACTGACTGAATGAATGGCTTCTCTCGTCTAATAAAAAATGACCCATCTCCAAAGGGCAACAAACTGATAAAATATTGTATGGTTTCTGTTGAATTGAAATAATTCTCTAATACTGTTTCAGTATTTATTTTTCAGAAAGAACTCTTGTAATTAACTACTGCTGCCATGTATTACTTCCAGCCAGTGACTATCTATCATAAGTATTTAAATCCCAAAGATGAGCTAGATTCTAAATCTGCACCTTATGTTTCTCAGCTGAGTCTCTGCTTCAAATTATATATGCATTTTCTGTAGCTGTATTCCGATTCATTTTTCACACTTTCACAGTCTGGGATGGGAACCATACATTTTGGTAGTTCTTGACCTATTTTTAAATTTTCTCAATTTTTTTCAACTTTTGCCTTTGCCCAGGAGGAACAATCACTTTAGATTGAATCACATAGAATTACCTTTGTAAACCCAATCCAAATTGGGTCGCGGTGCTATTTTTGTCTAATTAACTTAAAAGGGAGTATTTTTTTCCCCCAGTAATTCTGCTTTTATGGCTTTCCTTTCTAGATACATTTGCTCTTATTCTAAAGGCCTTGACAGCTGTAATTCTAGAATATAGATAACTCTAGAGTGTCACGCTCAACAACTATCACCAGATTGTTTTTGAATAAAAGCTTTGAAAACATTTGTCCTTATGTTTTCAGCCGCCGGTGGCCACAAACTATGATGCTGAAATGACTTCAACATTATAGTTGACTAATTTTAAATTTTACTTGCTTTCCTCCAAATCACTCAAGTTCCATAAGAACTAAAGTTTCAACCTATAGGGATGACCTAATTCAATGTCTTCTATAATGGCCAAGAAAACAGATGCTCAGAGAATTTAAATGATTCTTCCAAGGTCACACAGCTTGATAGTAGTTGAGCTTAAATTAGAATTTAAGGCTCTTGACTTTTGAAACAAGGTTCTTTGCTCCCTAGACTAGTGTATTTATTTACATGAATGCCAAATTCAAGCACCTTAAGTTCCAAAATATTTGTAATATTCTGATGATTTTAATCTTTGACGTTGCGTTTTTGTGAAAATAAAGATAATGTCATCTACATTATCCTTATCATCCCAAATCACCTGCACTGTCAATAAAAGATGTCTTCATTTCATGTATGTCAGGAAGTGTGCTAACATAGCATTTTAATTGAGATTAATGGTAACACTTGGAAAGGCGGGCCCCACCAAATATTCTATCTGATCTTCATTATAATTCTAAGTAAAGGTCAGTTCTACAGTTCCTGCCATGTTGTGCTTGAATGTTTTGAAAAAGTAATGAAATGAATGGCTGTGAACAAGACATTAGCACCAAGGTGATCAGGTCACAGACACAGATCCGAAGCCAAAACCAAAGAGAGCTCGATATTAAAGTCATGCCTGCACTTATACATTTTTACCCATAATTTTTTAAGTCTTAATGTTTTTCTATCCAGAAATACGGTCCTCCCAGTGATTCCAAATGTAAGAATAAATTTTAAGACTGTTTTATGAATTAACGTGAAAATGACATGTCGTTACAACGACATTTGGAGGCATTCAACAACAGGTTAAGACTTATAACCCAAATCTTGGGTCACAGAACACTGAAACGTCAGGGTTTCCTTTAAAAGAAAATGTGAGATTGCTCCTATATGCATGGGCTCTGTGGTTCTGTTTCCACTGTGTATACTCTAAGACCATGATACATTCTGGAGTAGAGCAGAGTTATTGACTACTGGCTACCATGCCCATGTGCTGCTTTTAAAGGCTACGCCTAGTCCTTCTGGTGAATGTGAACACAGACTCACCTGACACAATAAGTTTTCTTCAGGAAAAAGAAAAGCATATATGCAAATGAATATATATACATACATACAAAGCAGCTTTATTGTTGCTTATTTACGTCCTCCCACACATTGTTTAGACAGTAAATTGCCATTCTTCCAATAATTTCCAATTTTCAACTGGCTTTTAAAACATTAAGGAGTGGTTCCATCCCATGGCAACAAGCAAAGATTTTCATAAAGGAAGAGTCACAGAAAGTTCATGTCTCTGATTCTGATTTTTTCCCATTTTATAATAGTCATACACGTTCAAAAAGAAGAATTAAGAAAATTATCTGGAAAAATCAATGATCAGACTACTTGTCCTTGAATTATATGGACAGGTCATCAGAAAACATTTGAAGGGGAAGCAAAGCTAAATTATTGAGATAATTGTTTCCATTTCCCAACTCACTTTTCATGTGTAAGCACGGTATTTTGCATTCTATATTGAAAGCCTTTTGGGGCTATTTGTTCATGCTATTGATGAATTCTGGCTTCTCTTCATGGTCATTACTCAGATCTGAGAGCATATGTTTTAGAGTAAAATGAATACAGACCAGTAAAGTAAAACAAACTATGCGCAAGAAGGGACTTAAGGTCCAAAAGTACATTAGTACCTTCAATCAATGTACTGGAATTATCTGGGGAACTTGTTAAAAATATAGATTCCCCTGTTATGGGGTACAAGTATATGTATTAGTA
Organism: Scalopus aquaticus; assembly: GCA_004024925.1. NCBI lineage: Eukaryota > Metazoa > Chordata > Mammalia > Eulipotyphla > Talpidae > Scalopus > Scalopus aquaticus. The sequence goes on along the minus strand of PVIJ01006916.1, from coordinate 20,650 downwards.
ACCAGCTCCTGAGGATTCTGAGGCATCTAGGTGGCCCAGCACCAGTGGTGTTTGCCAACTATTGAACTACAGCATAGCAAATAATTAGCAAATCATTTCTTTGCAAAAGAGTGCTCAGAGATTTTGAAAATTTAGAATTGTCTCATTTTGAAAGAGTAGCTGTATTTTTTAAACAATCATGGGGTGCCAATTGTAGTTGCTTGCAATAAAACTTGTAATAATATGCTCCAGTCGAAATGACCTTGGATTTGGTTGCGATGTAGAGACTTGTAACATTGTGTTATATTCTCAAGTCACTTCTCATAACCAGGCTCTATTAGCAACACCAATATTTCTCAATCCTAAATTAAGTAAAAATAGCAAGCTTTCTTTGGAAAGGATTTGAAGTATTGGATTTATCACAACACAAAATGTGCCTACTTTAATATGAAATGGACTAAAAATAATTCACACAATTTACTACATTAGCAGATAAGCTTAGCAATTACATTAAAGCACTGTTGTGTATAAAATATTTGTAAGACAAAGACAAATTTGGTGATAGAACCAAAATTTCCACAGTGGTTTCAACTGTGCCCCATATTGCATAAATGATACTTTAAATATTCTTCAACCTCAAATATTTGGTTAAAACAAGAGAAAGGAGTTAACATGTCTAAATCAGAGTACAGTCACTCAGTGATTGGAAGACTTTTTTTTTTTTAAAGATTTATCTATTTATGCACACAAGAACTGGGGTGCAGGCCAGAGGTGTGGGGTGGTGAGAGGATTCCCCAGAGACAGAGCAGGGAGCAGAACAGGCAGATCTAGTGAAGTACGCGGCTGAGGGGAGCAGCGGGGAGACAGGAGAGGTCGGCTGCACCATATGGGTCAGCTCCCTGGGCAGGGATCGAACTCGTGCTGCAGTGGCTGCGGACAGCTTCATAGTGCTGAGACTTAACCCCTTGCACCACCAGGGAGGCCCCTGGAAGACTTTATTTCACATACATAGGTAAGGGCAGTCTGCACCATGCTACAGCAACAATGTTAAACTTCTCAGGGATTTAATAAACAAAATAGGTCAGAAGGAGAAAGATAACATCGGATGGTTTCACTTCTAAGTGGACAATAGAGAAACCAGAGCAAAGGCCAAGACAAACCTTGAAAGCTAACCATAGATCTGAGGCGTCCAGGAGGGAGAGCGAAAGGGAGAGGGAGGGTGAAAACAGGAGGAGAAAGAGCACTTGGTCTATGACTAAGGCTACCAGAAGGGAGTGTGACGTGGTGGGAGCCAAGGGGTGGGGGGGTCTGCTGGAAGATTCCTGGGCTTTGGTGATGGGTGTGGTGAAAGAACACACATTTGTAGGGGTGCAGCCTATACCACTAAGACATAATATTGGAAATCAACATTCCCTCAATAAGCATCACTTAAAAAAATATGACAAGGCCTTACATGTTGCTCACGCCACAGGCCCCACACAGACAGGCAGTGAGGTGGCTGCAGGAGCAGTGGGTACATCGCTGGAGAGCAGCAGCTTAGATATCAGGGACACCTGGACCCACAAAGAAGGCCAAGGCTCAGGGCAGGAGGTAATTCAAGCATTTCTAGAGGATCCAGTGAACACTTCCATATTTTTCCAAAAAGCATTTACTCTTACAAATTAGATGCACGGAGCGCCTTGCAGAATTTCAGGGCAGGATCTGCGCCTGCTTTAGCTTGATTACCCCCAACGAGGCAAAATCATGTTTGGTGCTTCCGTCAATGAAGAGGCTGAGTCACAAAGAAGAAAATCCAGAATGTCATACACAAAGGGAAACGCTGCAGAAGAGGAAAGGGGCTGAGAAACAGAAAGGAAAAAGAATGGCGAAAAGGTAAAGAGAAAATACACGCACACAAACATTTGATAGGGAGATGAATCGAGACAGAAGCTTAACACTGGTTGTCGCTGTTCCTGTACTCAAGCTTAGTTATTTGTAGCCTCAAGTTTTAACACACAGACACAATCTGACTTCGGCCTGAACGCTGTGGCTTTTAGTGCCTGTTGGCAAGAGATCTCCTTCTACTCTCTCAATGATTCACTTTATGGGGTCAACTTTGTTGTTCCCCAGTTGCCCAAGGAACTGTCTTGCGGGCCTGAAGTTGTCTGTGAAGTACCAAGCACCTCCAAGCACCCGAGTGCTTGCCATCTATGCGGACCTACAGCTGAGGTGAGGTCCCTCTTCTGATCTCAGGGGCGCCCTCTTGCTGAGAGCCCAGAGCCAGCGCGGGATGAGGGGTTTCAGGTTTGTAGGCACACTCCCACCTTTCCAAGCAAATTCTTTGAGTTTCTAAAACATGAGTTGCAGGAACCGAGGGCTCTGGATGTCTTCATAGTACTTTTCCTTGTAATTCCATTTTTTGTTGTTGAGTTGCATGCGGTACATTCTTTACATGGCTAAGAAAGCAACGAGAACTTTCCTGCATCTCACTGTTAGAACAGAAATACTGAATGAAAGATGGAAATGAGAGAAATTGTACATTATCCTTACAAGCCTTTGACAGAACACCATATTCCATGTAATTTAAATAGCCGACTCGAGCAAGCAGGGCTAAATTAAAGGGAAACTATGACCGGTAAATTTCAGGCAACAGTTCAGAGCATGCCTGACAATATCTTCACTTAACTCGTTCTGATTATTTCTAAGGTCCCTGTACTATTATTTGAGTATCTAACAGCACAGAGACGAGACCGTTGTAGAGGTCAGTCTTGGCAACTGACAAAGCCGAGTTTTAAAATCTTACATGTGTTGCGCCTCCCTGGTGGCGCAACGGGTTAAACTGCAGCACTATGAGGCTGTACAGAGCCACTGCAGCACGAGTTCGATCCCTGGCCAGGGAGCTTCCCACAGGGCGCAGATCTCTCCTGCCTCCCCACTGCTCCCCTCAGCGGTGTACTTCAGTCGATCTGCCTGTTCTTCTCCCCACCCTGTCTCTGGTGAATCCTTTCACCACCCCCCACACACACACCTCAGGCCTATACCCCAGTTCTTACATGCATAAATAAATAAGTCATATATATATATATAAAATTGTTCAAAAATCCTTTTCCTTTTTTTCTCATTCTAGTTCTACCTTCTGGATATTTTAGTGAAGCCATCACATTCACCCATTTGTTTTTTTTCTTGAATCTACATATATATGTATCCCATATGCTCAATGGAGTCCTATTTTCTACTTAGGTTCGTGATGTTATTTTGAATTGTACTATTTATGTTACCATTTTCATCGCTACTTTTACATTTCAATAAACCAGAGAAACACAAGGGATCATAAGGATCATTAGAGACTACTGTGATAGTCAAAATTGGTACAATTAAAATAAATGCAGAAATTCTTAAAAACATGCCATCTCTGAGTCTGCCAAGGTGGCAGCAGAGTAAAGACTCCAGGGTCTCCTCTGGACACGCACAACAAAAGTGGTGCAAACACACAAAAACCACTGAGGGAAAAACTGATCAGCAGCTTATGCTATAGGAGCAGCTACCTGACTGAAGGGGGAGGAAGAGCTCTAACTGAACTTTGAAGTCATCACAGAGCAGCGCAACCCACAAGAGGGGGGTGTGGCTTTGTGCAGAGTCCCCTGCAGCTGTTGACTTGGGCACACACCTCTTGTGGGGCTCCCAGACCGGGCACTGCACTGGATAAGGGGTGCAGGAGCAGGCTCCCAGGACGGAGGGAGCATTGGGGTGAGCTGCAGAGCTGAGCACAGAGCGAGGACTGCGGGCTGGGACCAGAGCCTCGTGACACGGAGCGGCTGTGGCGCGGTCAGCTCAGAGCACCTCGATTTCCTCATGGAAGAAACTACGACTGCAGTGCAGGCTGAGGTCTCTGAAACACCTGTCACCCCTCACCCCACACTGAGAACCCCAAAACACCTGTTCTCTCCCAGCCCCCACAAAGACATGCTTCACAACAGGAAGTCCAAACTCCTGAGTGTACCGGAGGGGTCCTCTGGTGTCTTTGCCCCAGTCCTCTTCCAAACCTTCTACCCATCGCTGATGCCAGTTTCCAGACTACTCCATCAAGCACAAATCCAACAGTTGAAAATTTACCCTTACTAAAATTTACCCATGCAGAAGTGAAAATGAGGAGAGAGAAGATCCCAGTACAAATGCCAGAAAATAAACCCTGAGAAGAGCCTGACGCAGTGTAGTAGTGGAGCATGACAGAAGGGGAATTCAGGGCAACAGTCCTGGCAGTGCCTTTGGAACTTAGCAAAAACAACGGAGGATAGAAAACAATAGAATACAGATAATGAAAACTTGGGGCGACTGCATGCAGAAATAACGGAGTTAAGCACTGTAGCTGATTTAAAAAATACAACTGAGGGCCTTAATAGCAGACAAACAGAAGCAATGGAGAGAATTAATGAACTTGAAAACACAATACTGGAGAACACAAGAATAGAACAAGGCAGAAAAACAAAGAATAAAAGGAAAATAGTATGAGAGCTCCCTGGGACACCTTAACATCCATATTTTGGGGATGCCAGGGGGAGAAGAAAAAGGGAAAGGCATAGAAAAGCCTTTTAAAGAAATAATCACTGAAAGCATCTCACTCTGTGAAATGAACCAGAAATTGTCATCCAAAAGGCCCAGAGAGTTCCAAACTAAGTAATACTGGTTAGACATACACCAAAAGATATAATATAAAGTTGTTAAGAAGCAATGATAGGAACAGAATATTAACAATAGCAAAATAGGGGAGGAAAAGGAACCTATAAGGGAAAGCCAATCAGATTTTCAGGAGATTTTACAACAGAAACTTTTCAAGGATGAAGAGGCTGGAAAAAGATAGTCAAAGTACTCAAAGACTTCTAGCCCAGAATCCTCTGCTCAGGAAGCTTAATAATCAAGGCAGAGTAAGGAGCGTCATTGAAAAGCAAAAACTAAATGGATTTATCCGTCCCAAACCACATATGAGAGAAATCCTAAAGATATAAAGCAACAGAACAATGAATATGGAGGGAAGTGGCACCTTATTACTTAACATGCAGGAGGAGGAGACCAGACCACCCTGGATCACACAAATGGTCCATGATATTCTAACCTCAGTAGAACCCTCAAACAAAAAGTAATAGAGGGCCTCCCTGGTGGCCCAGGGGTTAAGTCTCAGAGCTATCAAGCTATCTCCAGCCACTCGCCAGCCACCACAGCACATGTGGGAGCTGACCCACATGGCACAGCAGACCTCTCCTGCCTCTCGGCAGTGGATTTCAGTGGATCCGCCTGTTCTGTTCCCCACTCTGTCTCTGAGGAGTCCTCTCACCAACCCCCAGCCCCACTTCTACATAAGCTCTGACCTTATTTTTTAGGTTGAATCAGAAGGTGTTTTCTACATTTTTCTTTTTATCCGGAATATATGATGATTCAAATTCATGTCCACCACATCTCTGCGTGCACCCACTTTGAACCTCCTCATTTTCCCTACCGATAGTAGCTAAATAAGTGATTTGCAAGTAACTTATCTGAGGGAAAATTAGTTTCCATCTTGGCGAAACTTATAAATGGACAAATAGGGTTGCACAGACAGCAAGGCTGTAAGGCAGCAGCTGCACCCAGTGGGGCGAGAGCAGAGACAGCAGAAGCCATGTTAATGCCAACCCAACTCAAGGTCCTTCGACTTGACCAAAGATATTAACGCATAAGCAAAAGGGATTGTTCGCCCAAGGAGGAGTTAAAGAGATCAGCTCTGACGCTGAGGTTGAAGGCCAGACCCTGGACTGTGGTGAATTCACTAAGGTGATCACGAAGGTGATGCCTCTCCTCAGGCTTCCCTCAGCAACATCGAAAGATCAGGATGTGCTTTCCATAAACACACATACCCCTGCCTGACACCCTTATGTGACAAGAGCAGTGTGCTTTATCAGCAGTGAATCACATGTTAGGTTTTATTTTATTTTTTTAAAGATTTATTTATGTATGCATAGAATGCAGGGGTGTAGGCCAAAGATACAGGGGTTGAGAGGATTCACCAGAGACAGAGTGGGGAGCAGAACAGGTCTGCTGTGCCATGTGGGTCAGCTCCCTGGCCTGGGATCAAACTCGTGCTGCAGTAGCTGCAGACAGCTTCATAGTGCTGGGACTCAAACCCCTGCGCCACCAGGGAGGCCCTGAACAATTATATTTTATTTGACTGGAGAGATTCACTGTTATAAATTTTGCTAAACTATAGTCTAAAGCTATCAACAAGTTTTCATTATTTTCAAACAAAACACCACTTCCTGGTAAGCCAATCCTTCCCTGACCAGTTTGACATAAATGTATCCACAAGGCTATGGATAAATTTGTTACTTAATCAGAACAGACACAAATAATAAATAGGCATCTTTCAATATCATGCTGGTGGGAGAGCTACAGTGATCACAGCTGTGGGGGGAAGTCTGTACTGTCAAAACACTAGCAAGGGTATAAAACAATGGTACTTCAATAAGAATAAATAAATACATACATAAATAAAAACAAATTGGTACAATGAGTTAAAATTACCACTGAAGAAATTTGCTAAAATCAGCTACAAGATGTCTTATAAAAGAATAAGGGATGACTTTTTCTCCTACTATAAATAACTAGAAACGTGGACAAAGTATGTGAAATAATTATTTTTGAAATATTGGGTAAAAGGGAGCACAGGAGTGTGAGCCCTGAAAGGAAACAGACACATTGAATCCTACATTTTCCATGAATTTGAATCTGGAGATAATTTCTAGTCTCTTACATGGGAACGGAGAACCCAAGAAATGATTTGAGATCTGACTGAGTTGAGGAGAGACAGACAGTTGGTTAGACTGTAGTAAATACCAGAGAATAAGAAGCTATGCAAGAGAGAGGGCTGCAAGATTACTTGGATAAATATCAATCTGAACATATTCAGGGTGAAACTCTGAGAAGCCAAGCAAAAACCAACCTCTAGAGAGATGTAAGCTGGACAAATTTCAGAGCTTGCAAAGCTCCCCAAACATTTTTCTTTTTACCTCCTAGAGGGGAGACACCTCCTTGAAAGCCTTCGATAAGTAGTACGGAACCCAGAATGGTGAGTCTTTATAGTGAAGTCCCCTTTAGACCTGATGTAGCAATTCTTTTTTTTTTTTTGGTTGACAGATTAAATTTATTCAAAAAAATAAGTGACCTCACTTCTTTCCATACAGTTGGAAGAAGTATTGAGTCAAGTATATATTTAAACTCTAAAATTAATTCAAGGGAAAAATTACACATTATTGAGTGTGGAGTGAGAGGTAAAATAGGTATAAATTGTTCTTTTAATCTTTAATGCATGGATTGGGCTATTTCCTAGTACCATGATACTGAATATTCAAAGGAAACATCTTAAAAACAACCCTCTTGGCTGATGTAGCAATTCTTAAGAACAAAAATCAAAAGAACCTTGCTTATTCACAGGTAACTTAGACACTTTTTAATTTAGATTTCAACATTCTTTAAGAGTGGGGAGAAAGGAAACTACACGTGTCACCAATTTTGCAATATCCCGCATTCAAAACTTACTAGATATGGAACAAAACAAGAAGATTTGAATCATAATCTAGAGGGAAAAAAGGAAATACAAATTGACTGAAAAATGACAGGAAGATGAAGCTCTCCAACTAAAACTATAAACCAGCTCATTAAAATATGCTTAAGTATTTAAAGGAAAGCATAGGCAGACCTAGCAAAGAAATTAAAAGGTATATAAAAACCCAATGAACATTTCTAGGTTGAAATAGCAATATCTAAAAGAAAAGGCTTAAGAGCAGGTTGGACACCTTGGAAGAAAAATCAGTGAATGAAAAGTTACAGCAATGGAAATGAACCAAAATAGAGAGAATAAAAGAGCTGAACAATCACCACCAAAAATAAAAAATAAAAAAAAAAATAAAACATTTCCCTCATTGACTTGTAGAAAAATCAGATAACCTAATGTGTAATTGTAGCTTCCAAAGGGGTAAACAGTTTGAATAAATGTTTGCTGAAATGTTTCAAAATTTATTGATAATTATATAAATATGCAATAAACTCAACAACATCCTAAAAGAATAAAACAAATAAAGCCATACCAATATACACCATAATTAAAACTGAAAAGGGGAACTAGCATTAAAAAAATAAAACTTTTTTTCTGAGGAGGAAAAAAGATATCACTTGCAGAGTATAACAATCTCTCTTTTTATTAGTTATTCATAAGACTGATTATAGTTTTTTCATCAGAATCTATACAAGCCACAGGTACTGGAATGAGATTTTTTTAAGTCCTAAAAAATTCTGGCAACCAAATTCTATATCCAACAGAAATATCTTTCAAATGGACACAAAATATAGACTCTTCAAACAATAGCTGAATTTATCTCCAATAGGCATGAACTACAAGGAATGACAAAAGGTGTTTCTAAGGTGTGTCTTCAAGCAGAAAGAAAATAATACCAGATGGAAACTGGATCTCTTTCAAGAGCAATGAGGAACACTAGTAACAGTAAATGTGTGAGTAAAATATTTTTCTCTTTAACAGTTTCATTTAATCACTGACTTTACGACAAAAATAGTATTGTGTCCCTGGATTTTTTAACATATAGAAGTAAAAAAGTTTGACGACAAGAGCACACACACAAAAAGAGTGGGGAAATATATCTATATCTATATATCTATATCTATATATATATATATATATATATATATATATATATATATATATATATATTAAGCTCCTGGGTTATATATGAAATGAAAGTTAAAATCTTTAGCAACAAATTTTAAAAAGTAAGTCAAGAAGGTACGGACTATAAATTAAGAACAATCTGTAAAGTCAGTGATGACAATTTATTCATAGTGACAAAGCAGAAAGCCATTTGGGCAAAATAGAATAGAATGCATTGAAGTCACATGGTATCAAAGACACACAAAGGGAAGAGTTTAAACCTGACAAATACGAAGATATTTTTCTTTAAAAGTTGCTTTACTGAAACATAATGCATCAGCCTGCTGCATATGTTCCAGACATACATCTGGAAGGAGCACTCCATGACATTTTGTTGTTTATCACTGAAAAGCTATTGCTAGAGAAGAAAATTTAAAATTCTCATTCAGTCAATGATTAGTTTGTAACCCATGATTAAGACTAGAAAAGCTGCCCCAGGAGATTCCTGAAGGGGCATCAGCTCTGTGTGGAGCGAGTCCCAATTTGGTATGAAAATAAAGAAGTGGCACCTGGATGTTATTCTCCACACAGCTTTCATCACAGAAAACAGTTGCACTCCTCAAGTTGGCTCGGTGAAAATTGTGAAACTTATCATAGACATTAACTGCACTTTTTGCATGCTGTGTACAAAAATGGTCAATAAACAACATTTTACCCTTTACAGAGTGAAGTATGATTGCCCTTGAAGAAAAAATGCACGTGAGTTTTTTTAAGGGGAAGATGAAATAAAATCTTATCTTCCGTCCTTATAAGGGGGAGAATGAGATACTCAACTAGTTCTTGAACCGACTAAGCTTATGATTTCATGGACAAAACATCACGATTTATAATACTGTGGATAATCTATCAAAATGTCTTAAGAGCAAATGGCTTACAAAAGGATAACCGAGAATTTGGCTCCTTTCCAGGATCTAAAGATCTTCCTTGATTCATTGGAAAAAGAAACCAATAGCATATCATTAGGCATAGTTAAAACCCGCATTTAAATGCTCTAATAGAACATGGAAAATATTTTTTCAGAGCCAAATGAAACCATACACTTGAATTAGAACCTATTTTCTGACAAGTTGAAATATGTACTTTTTCAGCTGTTGAGTGCAATGTGCTTGTCAATTTCGGTTCTGATAATAGTTTTTATTGAGACATGTCTCCACAATTTCTGGATCCTCATTTCATCTTACTATGCCAATCAATCTAAAAGAGTCATGAAATACTCACTGCCATTACCAACACCCTATAATTGTGTTAGGATTTTCTAATTTCAAAAAAATAAAAGAGTAAGAAAAGAAACTGACCATTTAGCTCAGTCAATCGATAACCAGATCCAGGTTTCTGGTGAAAGAGCCACATCTCTAGAGCACAGACCAAAATAGTGTTATTTGTTTTATGAAATGGGAATATATATAATCCGAGTTAATTTGTTTTATCATTCCATTGTGCATGGGACAAGAACGAGGCAAAAATGTTTGTATGGGGACAAAGCTGGAAATTATTTTCAGATGTACACAAGAAACATGAGGATCATTTAGACAAAAGTGTTGCAGCGGAGATAGAGATAAACAGGTAGATGCAGAGGACAGATGCTACATCTAAAGGGCCTAATAAAGGATCAAAATGAGGCTGGGTTTGTGGCTTTTGCAGAAAGTTTTGTCTTTACAGTAAAAGAACAAGTTTCAGATGACAGAAAGAATATTCTATGTTATCAGGTTGCTCTGGGTTCCAAGGGTACATAAATATGTACGAAGTCATCAAGCTCTATATACACTAAGGTGTGTGCACATCACTATTTGTGCTTTCCATCTACCTCCATAAAAATGTTGAGAGAACTACCAAGAACTTGTTGCCATTCATCATTACAAATACAGTACAATTTAAGATCCATGAAAGTAGGAACCTTGTCAGTATTTACTCACAAGATGGGAGAGAGAGAGAGAGTGCACAAGCAAAGATAGTCTAAAGTCTGAATCAAAGAAGAGAAAGCCTAGGATATGATTTTGAGAGGAGTTGATAGGATAGATGGTCTCTGAACTATTTATTATCAATTTTAGAATTCACCAGCATTCCTTTGGGTGATGACAGGACTCTGTCCTAGGAAATTGTGACTTATTAATTCTGGGAGTGGGGCCCAAGATTCTGAGATCTCAACCAGCCCAAGTAACTCTGATGTACACAGCTCCAGATTCACACATTGAGAATGATATGTCTTTTTTAAAATCAAAATTTACTACTCATTAACGAAACTATATACTTTGGGAAGTACAATTACCTCCATGGGTGCACATGCCTCCCTCACCCTCCGTGAGGCTCCACTGCCAGTACCCTATCACCTTAAGCCTTTATCCCCTCCATCCTGCCCCCAATTCCCCTCCGGTAGCCACCAGTTTTCACACAGTCTGAGTTATTTGGTTGTGTTTTGCCAGTTTTTTTCTTTGGTTCTTTCTATTCCGTGGCGTAATTGTCTTTTACTTTCTGATTTATTTCAAATAGCATAATCACCCCAAGCTCCATCCAGATTGTCCGAAAGGGCACTATTTCAACTCTTAACAGCCGAGTACGAAAGCACGAGTTTTCTAAATGTGTGGAAGGCTCTAAAGAAATCATGGAGGAATGACCAGAAGGGAAGGTCGAGCTTTCTGATGAAGCCAGGCAGTCCTTCCTTGGCAGACCACTGGCAACCCACAGCAGACTTGTGGATGGGCCCTGGCAGTCAAGCAACTGGAAGCTTTAGCAAACACTGACAGAAAGGAAAGCATGAACATCTGGGGCCAACGCAGGCAAGTATGGGCTAGAGGAAGTGGTTAGTAAGAAAAGACAGGTCGAATGAGTTGGAAGAGGTATGAGTGGGGGAGAGCTTGCTGATGCTACGAAATCATTGTGTTCACAAAGATTGCTTTAATACTTGGGTTCTATTTAAATTCTTACTTTATACATCCCACTTCTAAATCTGTGTTACTCTTACTTGTTTAAAGGAGTAACTTGGCCTCAGAACTGAAATCTTCAATGGCAGAGGCTACACTGTGTCCAGTACAGAGAACAGCACATCATAGTGCTGCGGGTTTTTGTTTACTGAACACATGTTCCAAGGAAGAGTGTATACATACCAGGTGCAGATCAACATAGGAATAATGAGACAAGGTGACCTTGGCGAGCTGAGGAACTGGTTTTAATGGCCAAGCATTGGCCACATTGATAGCAACAATACTGTCCTGTCAGGCAAAGTCATCTTTGCATATGCCGACAAGATCTGTTAAAGATGTGGCACTATAACAGAGGGCACATTTTGGTTTGTTATACTTTGGCATTGAGCATAATAACCATCTTAGGGCAAAAATGCTTATTTCCTACGAGTGATTAATTAGGCATTACACAACTGTGTGTTGTCAGTATCAAGTATTTTCTGTCATCAGATTTCAAAAGAACTTTTTATCTTGTTTCTGCATGGGAATAAGGAAATTCAATAACCATGAATATTTCAAAGTGCTTATAATTAAAACTTCATGTGCTTGGCACGAAAACATGTTTCAAAGATTGAGCCAATTGTTTGCTGATTCTGCTGTCAGTCTGCACCCGTGCACGCTAACAGCTGGCTAGTAAGCGCTGCGAGCGGGGCTTCTCAGCCACCATGGAAGGAATGAAGCCTCTCTTTTGGACGGTATCATGAATAGTGAAGACAGAGTCAAAGGCTTATGTGCTGTTTTCTCCTCCACTTTTCATTCCGTGTCAGATGAGCCCACTGAAGATGGAGGGAGACCCCCTACCACGCTGAGCCACAGAGATAGGAGCCAGCCTCCCGGGGCAAGAGCAGACCTCGCTCGTCTGAACCAGGAAAACGGGACCAACACAGCCGCGCACAAGGGTGCGTGTGCCCCTTAGGGACGAACACCAAGGAGGCGCGTGACCACCTACTGCCAGGACCCCTGCCTGCAAGCAGCCTCCCCGCACGGAGCTCATCTCTCCCTGACACGCACCACGAACATCACGCAGAAGCTTCCTTGCATAAAAGCCCCGCTCCCTTCACTCGGGGCCCAGGCTTTCCGGGCTTGCGCCCACGGGCCTAACAAACCCCGGTGCTCACCGAGTCCTGGGTGCGTGTTGGTCCCCGCGCCCGCTGCCGCCATCCGACTCCTTTCCGCGCGCAGCTAGGGGGGCCCAGGCGCGCAGGCTCCTCGGGGACGGGCCCTGTGGGTATGAACGCCCCCCGGGGCCGGCGTCCATCAGGGGACGTGTCACTGCGGGCTCTTCAGCCGCACGCGACTGCGCGACCACTCAAGCTGGGGGAACGACACGAGCGGGGCTGGGTCGGCAACAGGGAAACAGAGTCACTGAGGCCACGGGGGGCCTGGCCAGCTCAGCCCAGAGGCCACCGTGTCCGGATGTCCCGGACAAAAGGCCTCTCGTCCAGGAAGAAACCGTCCCGCCTGGAAGCCGACGACCGCCTGGAGGCCGTGGCGGCCGAACACAGCGGCCGGACCCACGGCACAGCGCAGGGGCTCAGGTCGGGCCGGGAGCCGCCGCTTCGGCAGCCCCCAGCCGCAGTCCACAGAGCCCGGGGGGCAGCAGCGGACGCTGGGGGGGCGGCCAGCCACGGAGGCAGCAGCGGGCGAACGCTGACTGAGGGCAGGTGGCGGGGCTGTCGGGGTGTCCGCCCACTCCGGGGGGACCGGCCTCTGCGGGCAGGAGCGTGCCTCATGGCGGGCCCTGAAGAAGGGCGCGGCGTGCGCATGCGCGGGTGCGTGCGCGTGCGCAGACGCAGAGAGCCCAGGAAGAGCCAGGGCAGCAGCGGGGCGAGCAGCGCAGCAGAAGGGCAGGAAGCAGAGCGGCGGCAGCAGAGAACGCAGAGAAGGAGAAGATTTGCCGGGGGTGGGAGGCCTGCCGGCCTCCCGGCCTCCCGGCTCCCTACCCGCCTTATACATGGCCGTCGTGCCACAAAGATGTAATTAAAAAACCTAAAAAGCCACCGAGGGCTCCAGGACTCGTTTTTTGACCCGTGTGCGCAGCTCCCAGGAGAACCTGTGCGCCCTGTGGTCAGGCTGGCACTCCGCGGGCAATCCATCAGCACACCGGCCGCAGCTCAGTGAGGCTGGGCCGGGCCTTCGCTCGCTCTAGATGACAGCGGCAGCAAGACCAAAGGCAGAGGCGGCTGTCTGGTTACCTGCAGAGCTTTTTAGCTTCTCCTGGGAGGTGGGTGGTGGAAGCTGCTTCTTTCTTCGAAGGCCAAGATCAGTGTCTGGAATCTGAGCCTCTCCTAGTCTCCGTGTGGGGACGTGCTTCAGGGAAGGGGGAATGGATGGCTCTGGGGCTGGCCCCAGCTCTCCCTGAACTTTTCAAAGTCCCCCAGCCCTCCCTCCGCCCCCCCCCCCCCAATACATCCTGCCTAGACCCTTCACTTTGATCCTTTCTGCCTCCCCGGTGCGCCAGGGCAGAAATGCCCATATGCAACAGCCTTTGGCACAGGAAGGGAGAAGTCACATTTTCCAAAGCTCCGGAAAAGGCCAGTGTTGCCCTGGAGTGCAGCGAAAATCATAGACGCTAGCGGTGGTGTACTCCAAGTCAACAGCCAAAGCTGAGGTAAATAGTCCCGAACTGTCTCCAACGTGAGGCTCCTGCATTTACCGATAAATTGAAGCCCAAACTGGTCAGAAAGAAGAATAAGAAAACTATGGAGAAAGCAGCTTAGATGCAAACACCCACTGTGGCTCTTCACCCGCTGTGAAAGGACTTGTTTGAATCTATCAAAGACCCTGGAACAGCCTGAGATCCTGTTCCTCGGCATTGCCATGGAAAGAAAGCCTAACTCGGAGACAATGATCAAATTGCTTTGTTAGAGCTACAACCCTTACTTGACAGAACTTCCCTCAATTGTCCAAAATGTTGATCACAGAGAATAGGAAAGCCACTGAGCTTCATATATATTCATTTATTTCATAATCAAAATGTTCAAGAAACAAAGACATCAGCTATTAAAATCATTGCTAAGCAGATGGGAAAACTAACATTTGGGAGGAAGTGGGACCCTTTCCACACTTCTCTTTTCCTTGAGAGTCTGGGACTCTAGCTGGCTTTGCTGCTTTCTCTGAGTTCTTTCTCTGTGATCATGAAACACAGGGCAAAGTTATAATCAGGTAGCTTCAAGGACAGAGCAGGCAGGGACCCCTGGAGAGTTGCTTCTGAGATAAGGGCAAGGAGAGGAATAAGGGCGGATCCAAAGATAAGGGCAATGAATTCCAAAGGGAACTAATCAAACACCACAGGACTAGGGACAACAGGACATTCCAGACTAGGACACAGAGACCTAGCTCTGGGCACAGAGACACTAAGGCAGTGAGTGGGACCACCAAGAACTAACCAATCACAGACAGATGGAGCTCTAGAATAGTCAGGGAAAGAAGGTCTATATTCTGTAAGACAAGACTCCACTTCGGCTTCCTTGCCCCTCCCTGGCCTGGTTGTCTCACTTTATTTCTGTTCCTTTTCTCTCTAATAAACTTTTTCTGTCTATAAACAAATGTGCCTTCTTTCGCTTGCTTGCCTGAGGGTCAGCGAAATTCCTGCTGTGGCTTCGTGTGACACCAGCCTGTAGAGGTCTAGTGGCTGGGACTCAGCGCTGCCCCTGCAGCCCGGGGTCCACCCCAGGCTGGGAGACTAGACCTGAAAACCTGAAATTCCAGTATCAATCACATTCATTGCACTGTTACTGTCAAGTGACCGATTTCAAAGTCTTTATTTTCCATCCCCACTCTCTGTTGTTTACAAAGCTCCACTTCTGGAGCGCAGCTTCCATTGAGTCATTGCTAATAACAGTGAGTCAAAGTCCATTCAATTTACAATGTGATACACAGTTCCTTTATTGTTTCTCCTACAATTTATAATTATTTTCGTTGGGGAGTGAAGGTGAAGGGTAAAGTACACCAGTCTATGCAATTTTCTCTAATTCTCAATGTAGTGAGATCTAGGTATATACTGATTTGGTAGCAAGTCGATTTTCATAATTACTCTAAATATCCTTCTACTTTTGTGATACCAAAACATCACACCTTGCCTTCCCTAGTCCTACTCAACTACAGGTATTATTTCATCAAACCATAGCTTTGTGCTACCCAGGCCATGGGCCAATATTACAATATTGATGCAAACTGGCAGAATTGGGACCTTTATTCCCATCTCCCCATTGGTGTGTGGAGTCTGGTACTGGTCTTGCTATTCAGAGAACCCAAATATCCATCTCTCCATAAGCACTGGGCATCCGCTACAGTTCCTTTATAGCTAGTTTAGGCCGTCTTTGGAGCCGTGCCCAAAACCCAATTTCTGCTTGAACGGAACACTGGTTTTCTACTTAGTCCTTGCCAGTGGCTCATCCTGTAGTAGGTGGACCCTGTCCTCAATCCCCAGGTCCTGGCTTGGCTGCTACGCTAAACAAGACATACTACCCAGTGCTGAGATATTGCCTTCTATCTTAATGCGGAACATCTACTGGAAGATCATTTTCTTCTGCCATAGCCAGTGTATATATTTATGTATTGTTCTTTACTGAAATCACACTGGTTTTTAACACTGTACATGACTTCGCCGAATAGGTTCACACCTCCTCAGGTGTATATCACCACACTACCCCCACCATCAAAACACCCACAGTCCTTTAGCCTAGGTCATTGGGCCCCCTCCTCCCTTTGTTTCCACCTCTAATGTCCCTCTGCTTCTAGCAGCCTAGATTCTGCAGTCTTTTTTCTAGGGTTGGTTTTGGTTTAGTTTTGTAACTTCCTGTGTTTTGTTTCTCTATACTCCACATATAAGTGCAATCCTTCAATATTTGTCTTTCTTCTGAGTTATTTCACTTAGCATTATCTCCTCCAGTTCCATCCACGTTGTTGCAAATGGCTAGAATTTATCTTTTTTATAGCTGAATAGTATTCCATTTTGTATATATACCACGTCTTCTTAATCTACTGCTGTTGATGAGCATCTCGGTTGTTTCCATAACTTTACTAAGTAGTACTGCAGTGAACACAGAAGTGCATACACCCCTTTGTTTAAGTGATTTTGTGCTCTTCCCATACCCACTGTATTAAAAGCACTGTCATTATCATCATTTGGTTCACATTATCCCTCAGTTTACCATATTCACTGAATAATACATTACTCAGAGCCCAGAATCAAGGTTGAGTTAACCCACATAACCCTATCTTCTTCTCCTTCCAAACTAGCACACCAGGCGGTTGGGATATGTCTTGGGGGTTGCTTTAGACCCTCATAAGATAAGCATAAGGATTTCTGCAAAAAGTAACATCAGAGAAGGGAGGCTCCTTTCCAGTGTGCGCCAACAAGACAAGGACAGCATTTTCCACCATGGCGAACAGCAGTGACTGGCTCAAAGCAGCCGAGGGTCTGTCATTCAGTTTTCCAGACTTAGCCCCAGCTTACTTAGTTTCCTCCTAATATTTCCAACTATAGCTCTACCCCACCCATGATATGAGTCCCCAGGGAAGCAGCCTAGGATGTCAGGACCCCCGTCTTTGTAACTGGATGGGGCATAAAGTCGGAGCTGCTGGCTTCCGTTTGGCATAGCATGTGCTTGGAGGTATGTTCTGCTGCATCACAGCCATTCCCTCCCTGTCCTGCTTCCTTTATGTTCAGTCCATATCACAGAGCTGCTTCGTTCTTCATTTATACTCTGAATCCCCAGAAAGATGTCAGAATGCTGGTATACTTCCTCAAAACACTGTTTCTCTACTAATCTCATGCAAGCCAACTTCCTGAAGAGTTGAATCTAGTTTCCTTTATGCTTAATTCTCAACCAGATGGACCCCCTGCCCCCAGCATGCATGTTGATTGAATTCTCAGCATCATTACACCTCAAAATGCCTACTGCCAGGTCCCACTCATCACGTCAACAGTGATCACTTCCAACTGTGTACTCATGCCCTCCTGAATACTGAGATTTGGATGCTAGAACTTATCAATGGCCTGCTCTGGAGCCAAATTCACCCCTTTAGCCCTGTTCTGGTCTGAGCATCACCCCAGCACTATCCAGGTCCAGTTTTCTTTCCTTCCCCACTGGCTTGTCATTTCTCAATCCTCGATTTTTCATATTTGTTTTCCTCCTGTCAAGATAGGACAGCTTCTGGTTGTAGCAGAGACATGATCCGTGCCGTGAAAATCACTATCCCACATAATTGTTAAAGCACAACAGGAAAAATGAGAAATTTGCCAGCAAATAGATTTTGATTCTTCTTGAGCCGTGTTTTAGTTCTTCTTGCTTTCTCTTATTAAATCTTATTAAATAAGGTTTACTTCCCCTTTCACTATGGGCTACACAACCCCATATTGTCTTATAACTGGTATGACCTGCCTAGATTCTGAACGCATTTAGGTTTGTAACAAAACCTAGCTAATGTAATTTTATGGGTAATAGGCTAAATTAAGCCTCTGAAAAAAGGGCAATTGCAAAGGAAGGGAATGAAGCTTTATTATTTATACATTTCTTAGTATCTGTTATTGCAAATTGGCTCAATGTAATACAACATATTGGCAATTATATATTCAACATTTATGAAATTAGCAAACCATACATTCAAATCGTAAGAATCTGTAACTGAGGAGCATCTCTATGATAAGAGTGCAAGAAGAATTATGAGATAATTTTTGAAGGAATGAACTGATCAAGGTAGATAATTCTGTTCAGAAAATGTAATTCAAAATATTGTTTAATACAAATACACTTCATTTCTATTAAGAGCAATTGAGAGCCAAAATAAAGGTTTGAAGAACTTGGTAGTCATATGTAGTATTTTTTTAAATTATTTCATGGAAAATGATAATCTATGTTTCAACAATGTAAAAAAAAAAAGAACATTAGCTCTTCCCCAAATCTTATTTTCCTATACTCTCCATTGTAAGTTTTAGACTCATTCTGAGTTGACTTTTTAAACTATCTACCTACCTATCTACTTATCCATCCATCCATCCACCCATTTATCTCTCTCTTAAATCTGGAATTGACTTATTTTTCTCCACCTGTACCAGGACCAGCCAGTTCAGGCTCTCATCTCCTCTCACCTGAATGACTACAACAGCTCCTAGTTGTAATTCTGTTTCCCTTCTGAATCCCCTCCAGATAACAACCAGATGCCCTTTTCAAACTAAAATAAATTTTTGACAATTTCTACATAAAATCTCAAAAGCCCTTCTATGTCTTTCCCACAGATATCCAATAACATCTTAATTCCTTTACCTTGACATTATATGCTACTCTGCAATTTGGACCCAATTGCCATTCTAGCCTGGCTGTGGGTTCTTTAGACTGATCGCCATGCCATACAGCAGCTTCTTCTATGCATCTGGGACTCCATCTTTCTAAGTTTTTTTTCACATTTACATTCGTGCCTTGAACTAGTCTATTTTCTTTGCCTGTAACTCCTGTCTGCTATTATACCTAGTACACTCCTAGTTACAACGTCACCTCCTCAGCAAATCTTTCCATAACACCTTTAATTAAATTAGTAGTTTCCTTCTTTTAGCCCTTACTGTTAGTTCATCATTTACACAGTAGCTAACATGAAACAGGTATGATGTTAAGAGACAGTGATCCAAAGATAAGCCAAGTAGACTTCCTGAAGAAAGCTTCCTGAAATGATCTACTGGTGAAAACATAGAGCATAAGCTATAATTGAATATAATGGACTAGTTTCTCACTAAAGGAATGAGCAGAGATTGTAGGAGTGTCAAGAATTACCAAGAAAGTCAACTGAAAAAGAATGGGAAAGCATTCAGAGGGGCTCTCTATGACCACAATTATCACTTTATGCACACTTGTGTGTGTGCACACACACATCTACACAATCGTACTGAACGTTACAATCCTGAAATTGGTACATAGCCATAGATATTGGGTGTCCCATAGACATTGGGTGCTGAAGGAATGTTGGAATATACTACAGAAAATCCTTCAATTGGCACATTTCATAGGTTATAATCTTGGTTTCATCACTCAATGGCCACATGATGTTCAGCAAATCACCTAACTTGACAAGCTTCAATTTCAACACCTGTGAATAAAAGCAAACTGACAATACCTGTTTCAACAAGTTATTGTGAGGGCTAAGTGGGTTAATATACACAAACTGGTTAGTACAATGACAGGTATATAGTAAGCATTCAAAAAAATTTTAGCTATTATTATTGGTGTTTATGTTGATAATGTTAATACAGACAGCTAATCAGATTTTATATAACATATATTATATATATATATTTTATATAATACATATAATATAATATTTTTTACATAATACTCTTTAAAATTTAAATTATATTTCATCTAGAACCCGCTATGAGCTCAACTAGGACATGGGAAGTGCTCTAGGTTTGATGGACTTTACAATGCACTTGACAGCAATCTGGCCAATATCATGATATTGGAATTAAGTGGAACCACGTAGATTAATTGATCAAACCCTTTGGATTCAGTAAAGATGGATTATGGAAAATCAATGTTTGCAGGCTTTAACATAATTTCACGTTTCAGTATTAATCAAGATGCAAAATATCAGACCTAGCCTAAAATAGAATATATCAGACGTAGCCTAAAATAGAATCACAAAGATATGTAGATGGAGTACAAGAACAAAAAGAAGAGCAAAAAGGAGGCCAGAGGTACGGAGGTGGGGGAGTGGGGTAAAAGAAAGGGAGGGATGAAAGGAGTGCAAAAGGAGAGTGGGGAAAAAAATCTCTAAAAGCAAGAAAAAGAAAAATAATTGATATGATAATTAGCTGCCGTAAAAGCCATATATTTTATTTTTTTTTTCACTGTTAGATCCCTTGAGGTGATTTTTTTTCCATTTTTTTTATTGTTATTTATGTCTTTTACATTTTGTATTCCCCTTGGGCAGCCCACCACCAATTCACCCGTGATCCATCTCCATGGTCCCCTGTATTCTCCTCTCTTCCATT
>PVIJ01006915.1:42500-87322 GCA_004024925.1 Scalopus aquaticus | reverse complement strand
ATGTCCCAATATTTGGAACACCTGGACATGCCAAGGCCCTGTCAGCTACTTCCCCAATTTTGGTTTATACCCAGGCTAGGGACAGTGCTCTCTTGCCCATGTGCGCTCCTGTTCTCTCTCTCCTCTCTCTCTCTCTCTCTCTCTCTCTCTCTCTCTCTCTCTCTCTCTCTCTCTCTCTCTCTCTCTCTCATTCTCTCTCACTCTCACGCGCGCACACACACACACACACACACACACACACACGGAAGAGCTGTATGAAGAAGGTGGCAAATGTGGATTTTAAATGGATAGATTTCTTTCTTACAAGAATCTTTGCCACTCTTGTCATGTTTATTATACCTATGAACATTATAAATATCTCAGTAAAATATTATGTTTTCCAAAAAAAAAAGTTTACTTTTCCTTTTTTGTCTTTAAATTTTAGTTACTTTTTATATAAAGAATTGTATTTGGATTAAAGTCATGTTTTCTACCAATGGTATCAATTTCTCCAGAAATTTTTGTGGCAAAGACTGTCCTCTTTGCACTGAATTATTTTTATTGCTTTGTCAAAAATCAGTTTTGCATGTCTGTGTCTATTTCTGGGTTCCCTATTCTGTTAATATAGATATATGTCTATATCTCTAATGACATCATACTGTCCTAATTAGTGTAGATATGTAATATTTTAATATATAGTAGAGGAATTTCCCCTTTATTCTTATTTGTCCAGATTGTTTTAGTTATTTTAGTATCTGTATATTTCCATGTAATTTTTATAATAAGCTTGTGTATGTGCCTAAATACCAAATTAGGATTTTGATAGGAATTTCATTAAACCAGTAGCTCAGGGCCTCCCTCATGGCATAGGTGTTTAAGTCTCAGTGCTATCACTGCTTCATCCTGACTTCCATCTCCTGCCAGGGAGCTAACCCATATGGCACAGCAGACCTCTCCTGTCTCTCCTGCCTCTCCCACCGCTCCCCCCAGCAGTGTATTTCAGTGCATCCACCTGTTCTGCTTCCCTCTGATGAATTCTCTCACCCTCTGCACCTCTGGCCTACATTCCAGTTCTTGCATGCATAAATAAAAATAAATCTTTTTAAAAACCTGGGGGAAAAAACAAAACTATAGCTCAATTTGGAGTGAAATAGCATCATTACTATGTTGAAACTCCTAATGTATGAACATAGTATATCTTTTCATTTATTAGCTAGTTTTCCTTCCTCTTTATAGCTTTTAGAGATCTCCTTTGGTTGTCTTTTGCATTATTTATGGAGTTGAAGATTCCGCTTATCAGGAAGATACACTGAGAAACAATCTGTGCCATCATATTACAGTTGGAAATCTTCCATATATTTTTATCAGCACCATCATATTGCTATAAACAGTCATATGTTTTAAGGAAATTAAGAGGAAAATTTAGTCATTTATATTTATCAACATTAAGTAACTTTTCCAATGTATTTTATTCTTTTTTGAAGTTTTGACTTCCATTGAGTATCCCTTCTCATTTTGAAAAACTCCCTTTAGCATTGAGTACACACAACTACCATCATTTAAAAAAAATTAAATATAAAAATGTCTTTGTGGAGAAGATTATATTATGGATGGTGTCACTTGTATATGTAATATAGAGAAACCAAGTAAAGTCAGACTTTAATACCAACCTTTGAGCTAATCATAGAACTGAGACATCCAGAGGGGGATGGGTAGGAGGAGGGGTGAGAGCAGAGTGGGGAGAGAGCACAATGGACTGTGGTGGAGAACTGTTGGTGCTTTATTAATGGGTGTGCTAGGATGTCTGGTGGGGAGAAATCCTATACTTTCAACACATTAACAAGGATGTAAATCAGTGGTACTTTAATTAAATATATGTGAAAATGTCTTTAGTAGTTCTGAAGAATATTTTCATTGAAAATAGCATCTTAGTTTACCTTTTTTTCCTTGAGTATTCTTGAGTATTAAAAATACTGTTCACCAACTTCTTGCATTTATATTTCTAGCAGGGAAAATATAGTGTGTAGTATAGTACGTCATTTTGAACTTACCCGTTTGAAACTACATATTCAGTTCAAAACTATATATTGTATATGATATATAGACATCTAACCAAAATGATGTTTAGCAGAATCACAAGAACATTTTAATATCTTTCTTTTCTATTTAGTTACATTGAACATGATTATTTTGTAATTATAAAAAATATAAAATCTAATTCATATTAAAACTTGAAAGAGATAATGGCTGCAATGAACATAGTTTGAAATTTTGAATCCTCTTCTACTCTATCAGAATTTAACTTTCCATGTTATATTACATATTACTTGCATCCCTATTAGAAATAAACAAACAAGGGCCTCCCTGGTGACTCATTGGGTTAAGCACAGTGCAATAAAGCCATCAGCAGATCCCTGACCAGTGGAGCTTCCCACATGGCACAGCAGACCTCTCCTGCCTCGCCTGCTGCTCCCCTCAGCAGTGTACTTCAGTTGATCTGCCCATTCTGCTTCTCTGTCTTTGGTGAATCCTCTCACCACCCCCGCCTCTGGCCTACACCCCAGCTTGTATGCATAAATAAATATTTAAAAAAATAAACAAGCAAAAATAAGGAAAAATATTTTAAGATTTATTCCCTAACATGTAAATGACTGATTATGATTTCAGGTGTAATGTTTCTGAAGACTTAACTTCCCTCTGAAATTATAATGTAGTGGTATAGAAAGAAAGAAGTCCTTGGACTGAGAAAGAAGAATTGAGACATATTTGCCTTTGAACTGGAGTGCTATGCTTCGTTACCTCTTTGATTTTAAACAATTCATTTAAACAATTTGAATCTTGGTCTCCTTGCCTATAATATTGAAGCAGTGACTTTACTGTATGTGGTATGTAGTTGATTTCCCTAAAATGTCATCGAAATGTTCCTAAATCAGACCAAAGATAAAGTGACTGAATATACTAAACTATTTTTTAAACTTTCCAAAACTATAAAATTCAGTTGCAAACCTTACAATTTTGTTGTAAATATATTTTAATCTCATAAAATGTTAGTGTTTTGAGGGGGTGATTGGGAAGTGGAGAAAATGTAGTGTTTCTTTATTTCATTGATTTAGTCATCAACTCATATTAGTATATTTTAAAACACATTGAATTTGTACCATTTGCCAAATATTGGTGTTGATTCAAAAGGAAACTAGGCACAATTTGTGCCTTGGAGAGGCTCACATACGGTATGGTAGATGAAAACAGAAATAAACAAGAAAATGTTTTAATATGGTCATAGAAATGTGAAAATCAGGAGGAGACTGAAAACTGGGCCGCCAGAAGAGCAGCATAATTAGCCTAAATATGGGACCTCATTGCAAACTCAGAGGGAGCTCAAATCTGCCCTCTCAGCTGAGTCATTATTGTCACGCTAAGCACCCTGCTCCTAAAAGGACTTTGCAATGTGGTGCATGACTTAATCCTCATATTCCAACTTGGAAATTTCAAAGTGTTAGTTCCAATATTTGCCCACTTGCTATTTCTGCTAACTTTTTGTCATAATTTGTCATTTTCACTAAGCTGTTACAAAATCGTTTATTCCTTTATTCTTGAAAATATTACAGAATGCACTTTTCACATTGCAGTTGGTACACTGTTATTTAATATGTAAGTAAGTCATAGAGACTCCCAGTTTAGCAGAGTTTACAGTTCTATCAGTAAACTTTTATGATGGCACAAGTACAGTACCTATTTAATATTTTGCTAACAATCTGTTTACTCTTTTATTTCACTTTCTGATTCACTAAATAGTAAACCAAGAGAATTCAAACTTAAAGCTTGGAATACATGACAGATATATTTTGTAATATTGAGCAAAACAGTTCTAATATTTTGTATACCATTTTCTTCCTTATAAAGCGTGCTCTGTTGGTGGTGTTGATAATGGTCTTCAAGAAGACCCACATAAAATTATGTGCCTTCTATAAATAAATCTGTAAGGATGATAAAATTATATCTACTCCCCTCTACTTATTAACGCCGTATCTCCATCCAGTGGTACTGAACGGTAACACTAAAGCAATAAAAGTTACAGGAAAAATATTTTGCTTCTATGTTTATTAGTCTTGTGTTCAGGACTGTATTGTAGTAAATACTTATTATCTATTAGGTAATACTTATTATGATTATCTATAATACTATAAGCATTATCTAATAGATAAAAAGCATTATCTAATAATGCTTATACTGTTCATGAAACAGCAAAAGAAAGTAAATTCTTTAGTTTCTAAATTACAACTAAGATGCTGTAATTTTTAGATAGAATTATTGAATTAATTTTCAGGACTGGAATTTTCCTCTAATTAAAAAAAGTGGGGACATAAAATTGGATATTTTTGAAACAGATTCCTTAGTTGAAAATGTATATGTTGTATATGTTAAGAATTTTATATAAGGCAGCAGCGTTCTTGCCCACTTGCAACCACGCAGGCCTCTCTTTTAGCAAACCTGTCTCTTTTAGCACCGCCTTTTCTGCCCCTCTGTATCTATGCAAGTGTCCTTTATTCTTCTCTCCCTTTATAATAAACTGACCTTTTGGATAATAACTTTAAAAAAAAGAATTTTATATATGCTAAGAATTTTATAAATATAAAGAATTGTCTCTTGGAAAGAAAGAAATTAAGACTGTGAAAAAGAAGATGTTAATCACAATTTGAGATTACTAAAGAAACAATAGTGTTGAGTTTTGACAATAACTTATAAAGACAGTAAGATTATTTGTGTAAATTATTTAAGGAAGTATCCAATATTTTTTCCTCTCAACTCTTAACAATTTTCATAAAATAACACCTTTTGTTGGCCTCCCCGGTGGCGCAGAGGTTGAGAGCTGCACTGTGGAGCTGTCAGGGGCTTGCGATGCGAGTTCAACACCCAGCCGGGGAGAATCCCACATGGTGCGGCAGACCTCTCCTGCCTCGCCCGCTGCTCCCCTCAGCAGTGTATCTCTGATCTGCCTGTTCTGTTCCCCACTCTGTCTCTGGTGAACCCTCTCACCGCTCCACACTTCTAGCCTGTACCCCAGCTTGTATGTATAAATAAATAAATCTTAAAAAAAAAACAAACACCTTTTGTTGTTTCAATGTTTCTTTGCTCCTTAAAAAAAATCCAACAGAAGTCAAAAATCTCTACCTCTGACAATGAGCATGGTTGCTATGGAAATAATTATGACTTTTGGTGTGAAAGGATGAAAAAGCTGGAGAATTTGAAATGTTAAGAAATAAATACACTATTATCATGCAAAACTGCCTGGTAGAAAGAGACATTTAAAAAGTATATACTGAATTAATCAGAACTTTTCTAAATAGAGCATTTTCCAAAATCTTTAAAGTTTTGGCAGCTTCAAAACTTCAATAAATTGCAGTGAGTGGAAACATTGTGTATGAACATTCCACACTGATTCATGAGCTACTTATAATTAGAAGCAAGACATTTTAAAAAATTGAGTTATTTTTCAAAAAAATTCCTGAAAACTAAGATTACCTAGGATTGTTCATGCGGTTACTTGAAATTATAAGTTATATATACATATATATATAGTATTTAATTTATTTTTATATATGTAGTATTTAATATGTTTATGGCTTTATATTTATATGATTATAGATATATATTATTTTCTACTGTCAGTTGTGATTTTACCCTGCCCTCTCAGCATTGCCATAGTCTTCCCATTATTATCTCACAATACCTTATCCCTGAAATAATGTCAATACGATATCTTTTAAATTATATGTATTCAATTATAAAAGTAAATGAAACCACTTTTTCAGACCTTTCCAATAGGCAACCACTATTAAATATATTTTTGAAAATTGTCCATACATGGCAAATATTTATAGGTACATACATACAAATATTTTGTCCTTTGATGTAATTGGTAATACGTACATTCCATTTTAAACATTTTATCACATCAAAACAGCAAAAGGTGTTATTTTATGAAGATTTTTAAGAATTGAGAGGAAGAATATTGGATACTTCCTTAAATAATAAGTACACAATAAGAATAAATACTTAAATATGTACAATGCTTTTTAAAATGGCTTAATAGTATTGAAACTATGGATCCATAGTTAATTAATCAATACAGGATTGATATGTATTGCAAATTTTAAGCTATAAATTATATGTATATAAAATTCACATATCACATAAATAAGTACACATACATAAAGAATGCCAAACAAATTTTCCATATGCCAGTTTTGTAAGATATGTATTTACATGCATGCTATATGGACATATGGAAGTGATTTGTATAGGTTAAATTTCTAGATGTAAAGTCATGAGAAAATAAGCATAATTTTGAAATTTTGATAAAATGTATAAAATTAACTTTCAAAAAGACCAAAGCAGCTACTGTCATTAGAATATTTGTTACTTGAATTAATTTATTCAGTGAATATCTGTAGATTGGTCAGTGTGAGGCTTTTTGTTACATCACAGGCATGAAGTAGTTAAAAAATAGACATAGAAAGTACATTTTAGGGGAGAGTAGCTTTTCAAAAATCTCAAAAGCTTTGATGAAAGTTATGATGTAAAAACTCTAATTACTAATGATAATTAGTAACTAATTACTAATACTAATGATAACTAATTACTAATGATAATAGGGCTCTGGAAAACAAACATTTTTGAAGGACCAAAGGGAATTTATTTTGGTTGATAAATAATGTCCATTATCATGTTGGACATTACTGAATGCCCTGTGTACTATGGTTTTGCTTATCATAAATTTTCCTTATATCACATGAAGTTCTTTCTGTAGTTATGCTTAATTTGTTGGAATACCTTAAAGTTATTTTCCTGAGAATGTGGGTTAATTGAAAAATGTCTAAAACTTTGTAATTTGAGATCCACAAACATCAGTAGTGATGGCATCCAATAAATAAGTAAAATATCTTACTAACGACAAAGATTAAACTGCCTTGTGCTACTACCACACTTAGAGGAACTGCATCTTCTTGCTTTATGGGTTAAGTTTTTCCTCACCTTACAATGTGGTTTATAATTACCCAACCTATAATCATAAAAACTAATCTCAGTGATAAATAAATGGACACAATCAGGGACATGCATAATACAATTCTGAATTATAATCTTACCCCAGTGTAGAGATACTAACACTCAGTGGTCTCATATAAATGACCATTAATATGAATTGTTAGCAAGAAATATGCAGACAATGAAGAATAAATGTCCCATCACCACTTGTTTCAGAATGAAAAGCCAATGACAACACAAATATGCTTGTCAGAAATTTGATATGCATAATCTGTAGAAACCCGTCGCTATTTTGATTATTCTTTCACAGGATACAGATATTCTTTTTTGATCAAGATAAATGATGAACAACAAAATTTAGAGTGATGCCACTTAGATCCTGATATACCACAAGTCCAAGGCATCTGTGACCAGCAATCATTTTAATTTCTCTATTTTACCAATAAATTTTGGCCAGTGGTTGTCTTAAACTAGTTTTTTTTTTTTTTAGACAAGAAAGTCCAAAACTTTAGTGATAGGGAAATAATAAAAAAATGGTAAATTTTCCAATATCAATACATATATAATTGTGTAGCTCCAATTTAGACCTTTTTTTTAAGATTTGTTTTTATTTATTTTATGCATTTAAGAGCTAGGGTCTAGGCCAGAGGTGTAGGGGTGTGAGAGGAGTCATTGGAGACAGGGTGGGGATAACAGGCAGATCTACTGAAATACACTAATGAGGGGAGCAGTGGGCAAGACAGGAGAAGTCTGCTGTGCCATGTGGGCAGTTTCCAGGCGGGGGATTGGACTCACGCTGCAGTGGATGTTGATAGCTTGATAGTGCTGAGACTTTAACCCCTGTGCCACCAGGAAAGTCTCAATTTAGACATTTTCTTTTTAAAGATTTTTTTTATTTATTTATGCCTACAAGAACTAGGGTGTAAGCGAGAGGCATGGGGGGAGAGGATGCCCCAGAGACACAGTGAGGAGCAAAACAGGCAGATCCACTGCGATCCACTGCTGAGGGGAGCAACAGGCAAGGCAGAAGAGGTTTGTTATGCCATGTGGGTTATCTCCCTGGCAGAGGATCAAACTCCTGCTGCAGTGGCTGTAGATAGCTTCATAGTGCTGAGACTTGACCCCTTGTGCCATGCAGGCTCCCCAATTTAGACATTTTGAGGAAATTAAATAATGCTAGTTCTTAAATCAACACCCACTACACAAGAGCAGCAAAATGGGATTACAGAGTGACATTGTTTGTTGTCAGTAATGGTAATATTAGTATTTACGATAATAATAAGTTATTTATAATAAAACAAAACGTGATGTTATTTGTTGCTTAAAATATCAAGAGCTTAAATAAAATGTTGTCTAAGTTGGGAAAGAGTGACTTTATTTTACATGAGGTAAACACACACAAACATGAATTTATTTGTTTTTTACAATAAGTCTTCTGGACATCTGATAAATCTAGGAAGCAGCTGATCTTGGGGTCGCCCAGTGGTCTGAACTGCTGCAGTGTTTTGGTGTTGGCATCTCAGCAGACTCTGAAAGGGAAGGAGAGGAAAAGACACTTGTCAATTCTGTTCTGAGTACTCTGGCTAATTGGCTTTGCTATTGCTACATGAGAAATGAGAGGCAGCAGGCAAAATCTGAAGAGCAGGATGAGCTCAGTCATAACATCATGTGTGAAATATCATCTTTAATGTTCATAACAGACTGGTGGAAGAAAGGAAAACCACCCAAACTGATCAGAATGTCTGTTTAAAGAAATCTAAATCTATTGTCAACTCCTTTTGTTAATGTCTTCAAAATGGAAAAAAAATGCTCAATATAAGGAATTCAAAGAATCTTGCAAAGCAAGATGACTCATTTGGGTTGTGTAACTATATGGGACACATCATTATGCTTTACTCTTAAGTCTTTAAATAGCTATCATGTAAGAGAATTTAATGTATAATAGTAAATGACAGCTTAGATTAGATTAGCATTGCATATTGTCTGTATATTATAGGCATATATAATGTAATAAAGTGGTATTGTAAATGATTAATAAAAACTAACAATTGAATAGCAGTTTACAAAGTACTTTCAAACCATGTTTTCATTTGATGAAAACAACTAAGCACACTGATTAACAGGATAGGTCCTAGGATCTGATTGCCTGAGGTGCATTTGGTAAACACTTAACTCTGCTTTTTTGTCTTGATAGAACCTAGCTCATGAGTCCATGTGAAAAGTAAATAAATGAATACTTATAATGTTCTTAAACTAATGTCTGGAACATAGCAAACATACAATAGCTGTTTTTATAGCTATTTTGTTATTTTTCTAGTTGCTTGTGGGTTCCAACTCTGATACTGACAGCCAGCCAGATTTAGAATCTTATAGTGACAGAGACAACCAGCCCTAGAAAGTGGAGTAATATGCCAAATACCACTCACCTGGGAAAAAGTTAGAACAATAACTAAAACTCAGGGGTCGTTTTGTCTTTAAATGCTGCTCTCCAAGTTTTCCTCTATACAGTAAAATTCCCATGCATGCTTTTAGTGTTCAGGTAGTGATCATCTGGGACCTATATTTTAATATAAAAGGTTCATAAGTGATTGAAAACTACTGTCCATTTTCCTAATGCCTTATAGGAGTTTATTCACAAAATTCAATGTATAAATTATGCACTGAAAATGCACGTGTCTCTGTTAACTTCATTTTTTTTTCCTCTATTATATTCATTCTCTGAGTTCAGATAACTGGGTGGAGTATAGAAAGAGGCAGTGATGTGTCTTATTAAAAATAGAATATTTTAGTTATGCAGGTGTGGATGAAAAACATACTCTGTCATTGACCAGCTGAATGATAATAGAACTATCTTTTAAATTTCAGTTCTCCTCTGTAAAAAGGAATTAAAATAACTTTCCTTTATGCTATTGTAGATATTAAAAGGTAGTTTGTTTCCCTAAGCAATTTAAAGATAATTCAATGTGTATATTTTCTGTTGGAACACAGATTTTCATGAATTTATAAAATGGACAAGACTCAAGATACAATTATCCATTAAAGGAAATAATCTACTACTATTATTAAAACCATCCTATCCCTAAGAGATGTTCAAGGACTCTAGCATAACTTGCCCTCTGAATAAACTAATCTAAGGTAAAACTAATTGTTAGCTTTCTTTGCTTTTCCTTTTAATGAACACAGGGTTCTTAAAATAGGAGAGTAAATTTCAACAAAGAAAGAGTAATGGCAATTAGCTGTTGCAATATGTCCCAATTGCAAACTAAAATGTCCTCCTAGAACCACAAATTATGAAAAGAGGGAAGGGAAAAACCTAAAAATCAAGACTAAAGAAAGACTAAGGGAAAATTTAATCTGCAGTTTTAGAGACTCTAATCACTGAATTACATAAAAAAATATGGTAAGCCTAAATAACTGAGATGACTGGGGTAAAAGGGAAAATATTCTGTACTCACCCAATTTCTGAGTCTGGCTGTAGAGGAACAGGTCTACGTTTAGCTTCCTTTCAGTAACCCAAGAGGCAAACTTCCCTCCCTTTCAGATGACACCTTCCTACATCTCTTATTATCTGGGGGAAAAATAGAGCAAAAAATGAATGTAGTTAGTGGTGCACTGCAAACTAAAACTTATGACATATTGATTAAAAAGTGTTTCTGAAGTAAGATATTGAACAAAATGTTATATTTAATCATTAAAATATAATACCATACTTACGTGATAAATTAATGTGAAAATTAAATGAGGAGGAAAATTAAATGAGGTAATACATTGAGATTTATCAAACACATAGTATCCCTCTAATGTTAGCTCAAATCATTAATAGTTCATTCAAATAAATTACTATTGAATTGGAGATAAAATTGTAGCATTTCAGGTTAGAGATTTCTCTTTGGGAGAAAATTATAAAAGAACTAACAGCCCAATAAAAACTCTCATCTCAGTGGAGTAAAATGTTAGAAATGTCAGTTGGATGCTAGTTTTCTTTAACATTCCATTAATGGAACTAACACATTAAGGTGTCTTATACATATAGCTGCCTCTGTTTGTACTTGATATTCGCACCTAATAGAAAGATATATTGGCCATGCATCTTCCAGCTATAAAAGGTCAGCTCCTACCCCTGTATTCTGGATTTCTCTTCCTTTCCCCTGTCAAAAACAAACAAACAAACAAAAAAAAATTACATTCCACTGCCTGCCAATTTCTACTTTGTCAATTTTTCAGATTCTATGAAATTTATTTTTTGCTCATCTATTATTAGCTTCTAGGTTACTGAATTCCCTTAGTTCTCCCTCTATTTTGTTGGCTGCTCTGACTCTATCTACTTTGCTGTTACCTCCTCTTTTCCATGGCCCACTGGGCTCTCAATCTCTAGATCCGTGACTGTCTTCCACCATCTGCTACTCATTCTGATTGCCCATATCGGTCTCCTTCTTGTTCCTAAAACACACCGGAGATTATTTTGCCTCATAAAATTTATTCATAGTCCCTTCTTCTGGAATGTTTTCCATAGAGATATCTGTATGATTCTACTTTTACTGTTTCTTAAAGGTTTCAAATATCATTATATAATTCTTTTTACCACAATATTTAAGATTGAAAAAAACACACGAATTACCCTTTTCTTTGCTATAATTTACTGCATATGCCTTATTATTATTTACCATATTTATTGTATTTATAGTTCATAGTTTTCACTGCCACTTTAATGTAACTTTACAAAGACAGACATGTCAGCAATTTTGTTGACTGTGGCAACTGTAGTGCATAACAGAATGGCAGACTTGTTAATTAACAAGTTAACAGAGTGAAGTAAAATGCTCAGAAAACTTTAAAATATTGCAGAATCAAAATAGACACATAAAAAATGTAACAAACAGTGCTGTAGGGGGAAAAAAACAAGTATTAATGAGATAGAAAGAAATATGAAATTGACTTCCAAAACACAAAACTAACAAATTTTCATTGAAGGTCCACATGAATTGTTGGGTACTCAGCTGAAAATTTTATGTTTTAACATATTTAGTCCTCTCAACTATCCTTTCAGGCAGTTGTTGATATCACCTCCCATGTATCACTTCTCAAGTGAACACACCAAGGCCCTGAGGGTTTAATGAACTTGAATAAATCACACTATTAGCAAGTATTTGTGAATAGAGCTGAGAAAGAAATACCTGGTAGTCTGGCTTCAGAACCCGAGCTCTGTAAAAGCATCTAAGTTATAGGTTAGAAGGGAGGATTAAATGAACTAGTAATGTAATATTCCAAGGCAATTTCTCTACTTAATTAGTGCTCAGTACAAGTCATCTGTCTGGGTTCATAGTTTATATTTCTGTTAGTGCTTATTTATGATTTGTTTCCTTTATTTTTATACATGATATTTTTTTTTAATGTGTAGACATGTCTGTGTATCTGTTTTCTTCTAGTAAATTAGGAAATATGAAATCCATCAACTGTGGTCACTTTTCAGTATAAAAATGTGTATAGTATATATTTCTCTCCTAGTCAAATTTAAGGATGCAACATTGCGTATTTAGCTCCCTTGTGTAATCATAAATAATATACCCCCCTCCCCGTACTTCTTGCCTCTTAGATTCACTGGAATGACCTAGAAATTTTTTTCATCTCAAGCAATTTTTTTAAAAAAATTGAAACCAGATACAATGATTTTATATCTGAATTCCTGGAAATATGAGAATGACAGCCTACACATATCAAAGGCACTTTTGCTAGATTTGGAATTCACAATTGTCAAAGTTTAGATTCACAAATTTTATCTTGATGGAACTGGAGAGGGACTTATGTTAAATGAAATAAGTCAAAAGGAGAAAAACAAATACAATATGATTTCACTCATATGTGCAATATTTAAAAACAAAGCAAAGGGAAAAAACAAACTAAAACCAAAGCAATAAAATCTGAGTTGCAGAACTGAGGTTCCAAAAAGAGATGAGGGATTAGAGGAGAGGGCGAGGAGGATCTAAGGACCAAGGTGGAGGATTATCGATGTTTTGGTAGTAGGCATGGTATGATAACATGCATTTCTAGAAATGTAAACCCCTGCACTTAAAACATGCACAAAGTTGAAAACCAACATTACTTCAATAAACATAACTTAAATAAATAAAAAGTTAAAAAATACACATTTTTTTTCAGTTGTATTCAAATGAAAGGCTGTGTAGAAGACTGAGAAAGCCCAATTTTGAAATTCAGCAGTATAAATTATTATGAAATTCAGGCTTTTGAATACTTAATTTTGCTTGGATTCAAAACTAATCAGGCAATGTCATAGAAATGATCGAGTACTAAAAGTTCAAACATTGTGTCTGTACAAATACATCAGTGCAAGCAGCTGTAGAAGATTGTTAATGTAGACCAAAATCCCTAAAACTTCCCATATCTGTTGATTCATTGATTCCATAGCTGCGATTTATTACTATGCACAAATATATAATGGAATGGCTATTTTTATACTACTGAAACCTGGAAATCCATTTTTGATAATTAAAAATGACACAAGTATCGAATGGAATAATATTTAACCACTAAAAATAATGATAAACACAGGAAACAAATAGATACATGGAAAATATTTTTTTAGTTCAAATTCACTATACATTTATTCAAATTTAATGAAAACAAAGTTTCTTTTTTGATGAACACCAATTATTAAAGTTAGGGAATTAGGTGATAATTATAATTTCAAATGAACCTCAGAAGCCAATTCATTTCTATGATTTTTATTGGTTGCAGAGTATTGAGATTTTCTTAAAGACAGGGCAAAAATACAGTTTTTAAAGAAGTTGCCTTTATCTTGGTATATGATTCCATTTTCTTAAAATTTACTTACTCATTTACTTTTATTTAAGTAACCATTTACAGCACAGTATTGGCTTCATGTGTCGAGTTCCTCACCCCACCAACTGTATATGTCACACACACCCACTACTAACTGTCTAGTCACCATCCACACCCACCAATGGGCCCTTATTCCTACTCAGCCACTCCTCTTTCCCCTCACGAAAGTACCATTCTGTTGTGTGGGGTTCTTTCTTTTCTTATTCTACAGTTTAATGAAATTGTCTAGTATTTTCCTCTTTCTGACTTATTTCACTTAGCATAATCCATTCAAAGGCTATCCATGTAGTCACAAAAGGTAAGATTTCATCTTCTTTTAAGCCTGAGTCGTATTCCATTGTGTATACATACTATACTTTATCTAATCATTCAGCCAACACTGGGTCGTCTCCATGACTTTTTTTTTAAGATTTATTTTATTTATTTATGCATACAAGAGCTGGGGTGTAGGCCAGAGGTGAGAGGGGGTGGGGGGGGGAGTGATAGAATTCACTAGACACAGAATGGGGAGCAGAACAGTCAGATCCACTGAAATACACTGCTGAGGGGAGCGGGTAAAACAGGAGGGTGTGCTGTGCCATGTGGGTTAGCTCCCTGGCTGGGGATAGAACTGGTGCTGCAGGGGCTGCTGATAGCTTCATAATGCTGAGACTTAACCCCTTGCAATACCAGGGAGGTCCATGTCTCCATATCTAGCTAAGATTGTGAATAGTGTTGCAATGGAAAAAAGGGTGCTTATATCTTCAAATTAGTGTTTTCATATTTGTTGGAAAATGCCACAATTGGGAATACTGGATCATATGGTAGACTATTTTTAAAGTTTTGAGGAACCCCCTAATATTGTCCATAGTGAGGGCAGCATTTACATTCCCACCAACAATGAATGAAGCTATTATTTTTTCCCCTACAAGTTCACTTACACTTACTGATACTTTTTGATAATAGTCATTCTAATGGATGTGAAGTGAAATCTCATTGTGGTTTTGATTTGCATTTCTTTAATAAGTGATGCAGGACATCTTTTCATCCATCTGTTGGCCATCTGCATGTCTTTTTTTAGTGAAATGCCTATT
Organism: Scalopus aquaticus; assembly: GCA_004024925.1. Classification (NCBI taxonomy): domain Eukaryota; kingdom Metazoa; phylum Chordata; class Mammalia; order Eulipotyphla; family Talpidae; genus Scalopus; species Scalopus aquaticus. Next base: position 72,365 of record PVIJ01006915.1, on the reverse strand, counting down.
TAGATCCTCTACCCATATCTTAGTCAAATTTTATTTTGTTGTTGTTGAAATATGTGAATTATTTATATGTTTTGAATATTAACCCTATATGTGATATATGCTTTTCAAATATCTTTGGACATTCAGTAGGTTGTGATTTCATTTTAAGGATGGTTCATTTTGCTGTGCAGAAACTTTTTATTTTGTTGCAACCCCATTTGTTTATATTTTTTATTTATCTTGCTGTTGGAGATCAATTCATAAAAACATTACTAAAATGAATGTCAGAGAGCTTATCATACATGTTTTCTTCTATGTATATTATGTTTTCATGTTTTTTATTCCAGTCGTTAATATTCTGATACTGAGAGGAAACAAATAGGTACATGGGAAATAATTATTTATGTAAAAAAATAAATTTCTTAAAAAATATAGCACAATCCATTTTATATAAATTATTTTGCTTTTTAAAAAATTCTAAAATGACATGTGTGCAATGTCTATGTGATTTTCATTAGGGATAATGATAGCAGGTTCTTATAGAATTTTGTGAAGTTTCAAAGAGATGTCATATAAAGGAACTTAAATCACCTGGCAAATAATATACTTTAAATTAATGAAAGCTATTACTGGACATATGAAAACATCACATCTTTAATTTAGAATACCAAATAATGGTGTGTATGTGGGGGGGGGGGTTGTTTGTTCATTTCCCACTCTGCTTTTAATACATTAAATACCAGCTCTGTTTTTCCAGCATTCCTCAATACTACTAAACCTGTGCACAATTCGTTCTATCCAGGAATTTTTCATTGTTTGCTTATTCTTACAGTAGGAGAAATCTCTTTTCTCATGAGGATGATTTACTGAGTTCTATCAGAGAATATTTATCCTGGAGCAAATCTTTAATCACAAAAGGGGAAAGGGATAAATTGTATTTTCTCTGATAATAGTTTCAGAAATTATGGTTCTGATTGACTTTGACAATAAGGAGGAAGTTAGTGAAGAGGTATTCTAATAGAGCTGTCCCCTTCGGTTCTTAGAGATGTATTTTCCTAATATTTTGGGACAGTCCTTTTAAGTATCTTATTGCAACTATGTCTTTGATTAATTTGGCATGTATTGCAATCATATATGCAAAGGCAAAAGAAAAGGTAGGTTAGTGGTTGGAACTGTTGCGTAGATAGCTGACAAAGGTCTACATTATATGGTCTGTCTTTGGTCACCTTTGTCTTTAGTCCTTGCTACTTTAGTGTCAAGATATTACAAATTCAACTCCAGTGTAACTAAGTGGGGAATAACTAGTATATTTTCCTTCATTCTGCATTTGGGAATTTGAAATGCTTGTTGGTATTTTTCTCGGGAAACAAGCTAATTACATTTGACATGATCCTGTTATTCACAGGTCTTTAAACAGGAGTTGTAAGTACCTCCCTTGTTGGTGCAGGCTGTCTGTAATATGTCATTCTGAAATTCATTGTAATTTTGGTCTATGGTGAAAAGCTTCTCTGCCTTTTTGAAATGATTCAAATATTATTTTCCCCACTCTAATTGTTTTTATTAATTCTAAAAATATTTGAAAGTTAATGATATTTAAATATATTTTAATATTTAATAATATTCAAAATTATATATTTTAAATTAATATTTAAAAATATTTAAAAATATTTGAATTTAAATAAACATGAAAACAAAACAATTGGTTTATATTTTCCTCTAAATTTTGCAAATAAAAAATAATGAAAATAACACCCTTCTAAAGTAAAGTCACTGCTTTGTTGTTATCTTTTCCTAACACAGTTCCCTAACACTAGAGATAATTTGTATATCGACTGAAAATCATGGAACTATAAAAAATAAAACATTTTGCGGATTGCAGTGCTTGTTCTTTGAGGAAAATGTTATTATCTTTTTCAAATGAATGAAAGAGCTGTCATTTTCAGGAAGCATAATCACATTTTTAAGTTAGATCAAGCCTTTTTACAACTTTTGACTTTTCTAATAGTCTTAGGCAAGATGTGTAATTGCTGCTTATTCTTTAATAGCTCTAAAGGAATGAGTAAAAGTGACCTTTTGATAACTGCTCTACTTAGTGTTTGTGCCAAGGCACTAATTGGCATAATAGAATTTACAAAGTGGGGCCCAGGTGTGTTAGTGTGTATGAATGTGTTTGCACTTTAAATATCCATGATAAAATTGAAACGCTAACTCAACATAGGCTTTCTGCCAACTGGCTCTAGACGAGTAACGTTCAGCTTTTTTATGATTCACCTTCGGGTGATGGATATTTACACTGTAAGTTTCGGTTCTTTTTAAGATTTTTTTTTAAGATTATTATTTTTTTATTTATGCATACAAGAACTGGAGTGTAGGCCAGAGGTGTGGGTTTGAGAAGATTCACAAGAGAATGAGTGGGGAGCAGAACAGGTGGATCTACTGAAATACACTGCTGAGGGGAACAGCGGGCAAGACAGGAGAGGTCTGCTGCGCCATGTGGGTTAGCTCTTTGGCCAGGGATGGAACTCGTGTCACAGTGGCTGGTGATAGCTTGATAGTGATAATACTTAACCCCTTGAGCCATCAGGGAAATTTTTGATTCTGGTTCTTTTTTTTTTTTTTTTTTGATTCAGCCCTGCATCCATTCTGGCAGTATAGTGGCTAAATATTAATAAGGTCAGTTATGTAATATTTCTTTGTTTTTAAAAACATTTTTGCATTCATTATCCTATTAACTTCTTTTAGCATAAAAGATAGATAACAACATTATTTTTCATGTAGGTGAAACAAAAATAAAATAAAAAGACTAACTCAATACAAATATGTAATTCAAGCCCATCTTATGGTTATATGTTATATTTCCATCACAGTATATATCTTTACAAAAATATGTAGGTTAACTACAGAATATAAGACAACTATCCTTCAAGGAAATACATTTGAGAAAACTTTCAAAAATGATTATACATTATGATTGGATTACATAATTATATTTTACTTTATTAGACCAGCTTGGGTAAAAATCCAGCAGAAATATAATCAATACACAATTTAGAATATTACTGTAGCAAACAAGATTATATATTCCTCATTTATTCAGTTCCACAATTAGTCTACAAAAAGGAAACTTTTTAAAAAGAGAATAAAAAGATTCCTTATTTCTTCTAGTTAGTGAAAAAAAAATTTAAGGCAAGCTGATAGTTATTTTTCATTACTGAAGAAAATAATAGAGTCAGCAGTGCATTTCCGTCGATCTGCCTGTTCTGCCCTCCATTCTGTCTCTGGTGAACTCTCTCACCACCCCACACCTCTGGCCTGTACCCAAGCTTGCATGCATAAGTAAATAAATCTTTAAAAAAAAAGAAAATAAGAGTGATGTTCTTTAAGATAGAGGAACAAATACATAAAATGAGTATTTTTTAAGTCAATAGTGTTTGTTTCTTAAAAAAGCACAGTTTATAATTATCAGATAAAACATAATAATAAAAAATGGTTTAGAAAAGTTAAAAATCAACATATAGAGAGTTTTATCTTGTTCTGATACTAAAGATTAATGAAAGTGAAAGCTGATGTTTTAATAAATCAAACAAGCCACTAGCTAATTGCCAAAGAAAATAAAAGGCAAAAACTCAAATAAATAGAATCAGAAATAAGGGAGAAGTTACAACAGACATCTCAGAAATTCAGAGAATCATAAAAGATTACTAGGAACCTTTGTATGCCAGTAAGTTGAATAATATAGAAGAGATAGACAAATTCTTAGGAATGTACAACCATCTGAGACTGAATCAAAAAAGAAATAGAAAACCTGAAAAGGCTAATAACAAGCAAGAAAATTGAAACAGTGATCAAAAGTCTCCCAAAAAAGCAAAAGTCCAGGTTTGGACAGTTTCTATAATGAATTCTACCAAACCTTCAAAGACAAACTAATACCTATCCTTCTCAAACTTTAAAAAAAAAAAAAATTCATAAGTAGGGAATAACTTCCAAATACACCTAACGGGGCAAACATTTTACTGTGATATCAAAACCAGAAAAAGACACTACAACAAAAGAAAACTGCAGATCAATATCCCTGATGAACACAGCTGACCACCCCTTACTTCTGATCTGCTATCCATAGCTTCCTGTCACAGAATTTGGTGGATCAGATTCCTTTTTCATACTCTCCCACCTTGTTTTTCCATCAAAATTTTCTACTTCAGGACTAGCTTTGTATGCTCTTTAGTTTTAACAATCGTAACACTAATGATATTTTCAAGTGTGAGTACTTTTTAGGAACAAAGAAGCTTTCGGACTTTATTTTACCTCCCTTTATAAATGCTTCATATTTTCGTTTTTATTTTGTACCTATTGATTACACATATACTGAATTTTAAATGCGTTTGTTTCAGATGTTTATAAATATGTCCCTGAATGGTTGCAAGGTCATTGTTGTTGCTGTTTTGTTACTTATGACTAATATTTACTATGATTAATAATTAATAATCTCAATCACATTTATGTAATAGAACATTAAACTGTATTTTAAATTATACTATATTTTAAATAAGAGAAAAATCAAGTAATAGAAAGACATGATGTATCTTTGCCACAGACAAATGGAAAAAATTAGCATTAATATTTGTAAGCAAGATGCATAATTTGGCAGTTTTCAGGATTTCATGAAGGCATTTAGACACATAAACACATTAACATGTTTTGTTTTCCTTTAAAATCAATCTGTTACTATAAATTTGAAAATCAACTGTTGAGTGAAAGATCTTAATGAGATGAAATTTCTTTAACATCTCATTCTGGAGGTTGCGAAGAATATTGCTCTAGATCAGAGGTTGAAGAACTTTTTCTAGATAATAAATATTGTGTATTTTCCTGGCAACACAGTCTCTTTTGCCACTGCTCATCTCTGTTGTAATAATCAAAAGTAGCTATAGAGAATATGTAAACAATTGACAATGGCTGTATTCCAATAAAACTTTATTTAAAAAACATAAGGAAACCTAGATTTTACCTCTCAGCCAGCTTGCTAACTTCTGTATTAGATTAATCATTAGGGAAAATAAATTATAATAGACTTTTAAAATGTGCAATTAATATTAATTCATTAATAATATGAAAGTAGGACCTCCCTGGTGGCACAGGTGTTCAGCACTTTAAAGCTAAAGGCAGCCACTGCAGCACTAGTTTGATCCCTGGCCCGGGAGCTGATCTGCATGGCCTGTCTCACCCGCTGCTCCCCTCAGCAGTGTATTTCAGTCAATTTGCCTATTCTGCTCCCCACTCTGTCTCTGGTGAATCCTCTCACCTCCCCCCACACTCTAGCCTACACCCCAGCTTTTGTATGCATAAATAATCTTTAAAAAGTAATATGAAAACATTAAAATGCTGATATTATCATAATATAAAGAAAATATATGCTCAAATGGAGATATTTATTCATTCATAACAGCTATAAATGTTCTATAAGTAAAGCAGGATTCAAGGGCTATCACCAGAAGCAATTTTATGTTTTACTATCACTATGTCTTTACATTTATTCCATGTAGGTGATACTTTGTTATTTGGCCCCTGTCAGAAAGATTCCCATCTCAATGAATGAATATCTAATTCAGTCTGGCATAATCATAAAATCTTTAGACTTCACTCATAATTATAGTGTCCACCTTTGCTCAGCCTGTATAAGCAGGCTGATCTTCTGCATTGCCATATGCATTTCCAACCCAGTGTAATCCTCATGATTTCTAAATCCTCTAACTATGTTTTACAGATAGAGAGGTGAGAATAGAAGGCAGAAAGTTCTCTTAAGACTGGCATCTTCACGAGGTAGCAAATATTCTTTGAATATGAGAAGTATTTCATATTTATCTTTTCCCTACAGGACCTTTGTAAATCTGACACCCCCCCCCAATAGCTGGAGTTTTCTCATTTGAAGTACTTGTGAAAGTAGGGAGGACTTCTGTATCAGTACTTGCAGGTTATCCTGCTTTCTAAGCCCCTAGACATCAGTTGTGCCTCCGTCATCCTTTTGTGGAGGTATTTGCTCCAATGAGAAGTCAGCCATACTTGGACTCTCACCACTGTGGTCCACTTTCGATTCTCTTACAAATCACTTCCAATAAAACCACTTATTTGGCTCCACTGTAAATTCACTGACCTGACCAACTCTCACCTTTTAGATTCTTTACACAGAAGTCAAACATGCAGTCCATTAATCATCCCCCTGCCCCACCAACTATAGAGCTCAGTTATGAACTTCTCCAGGTGAGAGATCTCTTTATAACATCTTTTTTTATTTCACTTAGTGTAAAGAGGGAACATCTACAATTCTGAAAAATATTAAAATGTTTTCTTTACTCTCTAGTTCTGACTCATTTTAGTCTTGTTGTAAGTAATGATTTAAGAGATTTAGAATTAGTTTAGTTACCTTCTTTATAAGTCCTGTATCATGGCTTCTCTATTCATCTTGGACTATGGCATCCATTTCCTTAGATGTTGATTAGATATTTTTTCCTTGTCTAGGTCACAGAGCTGAGCCTCAGAAAGGTCAATGCTGTTTTGAGGTTTCCTTAAACTGTTGTATATGACAGCATTTTCCACCACACGTGTGATTGCAAGAATTAATCTTAACATCCTATTGCATGCATGATATTTAATACAATTAGTAGTTGTATAAGTGTCTTATTTACACACTTTTATACATTGAAATCTACCATATTTTATACTCATCATATATGAAGATGTTCGTCACTGTTGACTAATCCTGAATGAACTGTATTTCTATGTTATCACCTTATTTTGTTCATCTCTATTGCTTCTTGTTAGCCACAGTTGTCAGTTCTTCCTTCTTTTTATCTATAACTATTAGTGCCTTTAAACTCAAATCTAGACACTCTATTTTCTGATGGTATGTTTTCTTATACAATCTTGTCCAATTTGATAAGTGGACACTTATCCACTAATATGGCTATTGTTTATAATCTTAGGTCAAACATTGCCTTTATAAGCCTAACTGCCTACTGAATGAATATCTGCTTTGGGTATCTTAAAGGCATTTCAAATTTAGTATGGCAATAACTGAAACTATGACCAACACTCTCACAGCCCAATCTACATTTCTTCTTACCTTAGCTTTCAACTTTATGCATTCATTGCATCTTACTCAAGTAGCATAAAAAGCAAATCTGATCATAGACATTTTCTTCTTAAAATTCTGCAATACTTTTCCATTCCTCTGTGAAGAAGCTCAACTATGTGTTCCCTCTACTTTTCATTAACTTATCTAAAATTGCTACCCAATATTGCATTCATTCTAACTTGATATTTTTATCTTTTTATGAATGTGTTATGATGTAGTCATTATAGGGAGCTCACAAATGATTTTGCCTCTGTTTTGAATCATGGTACTCAATCTTCCTATTTCTAATTATAGGAGAATTACTTACTAAAACCAAATATCAGTTCAACCGTTGCATCCTCTGGAAAGAATATCTTAGGCTTCTAAACCAGATAAGGTCTTTGTGTATTTTCATTATATAGTTCTGATTAACTTTTTCATAACACCTGCCAAAATTCTTGTCATCCCAGTAGGATCTACGAGGACAGGGACTCTCACTTTTTTGATCACCATTGCAACCCTAATTCCTGAGCAATTACTGCTTGGTAAATAGTAGTACACTATTTCTGAATGATAAACATATATGTTTCTGCAATGTGCAATGTAATTTGTGGGAAAAAAAACAAGATGTGGTATTTACATTTTTATGTAAAAGTAATTAATGTTGACAGGAAAATAAAGGCAATTAATCTTTTCTAGTAAAGAGTAAAACTAAAACTAAATATTAAAAGGAAACCTATGAAATAACAGAAAATATTTGCACACCACATGCCTCATAAGGAGTCAATGTTTAAAATATAGAAAGAACTCATGCAACTCAAAAACAAAACAAAAAACTAATTTAAAAATGGGCATGGGAACTGAATAGATATTTTTCCAAAAGAGACATCCAAATGGCAACAGTTACTTGAAAAGATATTCAACAACACTTACCATCAGGAAAATGATATCACCTCACAGCTGTTAAAATGGCTATCATCAAGAAGGCACAAGAGCTAAAGCTAGCAAGAATGTAGAACAAGGAACACTTGTATACTGTTGATGGAACTGTAATTGCTAGAGCCATTCTGAAAGATAGTATAGTAGCTTCTTAAAAAATGTAAAATAAAACTACCATGTGACCCATTAATACCACTTCTGGGTAGATATTCAAAAAAAATGAAGACAGGAAATCAAAAAGATATCTATACTTCCATGTTTGTTGTAGCATTTTTATTTTTTTATTTTCTACAGGTTTGACTATATTTTTTGCTCTTACCCACCATATTTATTATTATTATTTTCTCATAAATATCCTTTGTGTCCCTCGTCCCTTCCCCTCTCTGTTAATCTCAGAGTCCTCAAGATGTTTATTAATGTCCACTAGTTTTTAAAAGTGCTTTAGTTATCAAATTGTCAGCTAAGTAAATGTTTGCTATTTTTTTAGTATTATTCTAAGTTACTGTGCTATTGCAGCATCTTTAAAAATAGCTAAGATATGGAAACAACCCAAGTGTCTATCAATGATTGAATGAATAAAGAAGATAGATATATGGTTATACATTTAAATGTATACACACACAGAGGAATATTATTCATCCATGAGACAGAAGGTTGGCCTGCCACTTTGACAATATTGCAACATGGATGGGCCTGGAAGGCATTATGTTTAGTGAGATACGCTAAGCAGAATAAGACAGGTATTGCATGATATCACTTAAATGGAATCTTAAGAATGACAAACACATAGGCTCAGAGAGTATTATGGTAGTTACTTGGAGGTGGGGAAATTATGGAGATGGTATTAAACAGTACAAACGTGCAAAAGAAAATGAGTAAGTTCCGGAGAACTGGTATACAGTATAGAGATTACAGTCAACAGTGCTGTGTTCTATACCTATAAATTGCTTGGAGACTATCTGAAATATTCTTACTGCAAATAGGAAATGATAATTACTTGACATGATCAAGTGTTAACTAAGGCTACAGTGGTAATTATATTACAATATATAAATGCATCAAGGAAATAATGCTGTGCACCTTAAACTTATGTAATGGTATATGTCAAATTTATCCTAATTTTAAAAGGAGCATCAAATTAATCATTAATTATTTAGATATTTGCTACAATTCAAGATTGAAATCATGTTGGTTTGGGCTTTCTTTGTGGGAAGTGATTCTAAAGAATAATCATTTTATATCAATTCTAAATTTCATGTAATATGTATTTGCTTTAGTAATAGTATAATAATAATAATAAGATTATGTCAGGAAACATATGTATAACAAATATAAGATGTATAATATTTATAAATAGAATTCCTTACTACATAAAGAATTCCCATTGATAAATGAGAAAAGGATAAGTCTCAAAAAAGAAAAGAATAAGCAAAATTAAGAGGAGAAAAATCTAATAATATAATTTCTGTTTGAAATATTACAGCTACTACAATTCTTGAGGTTTATTTGCAATTGTGTGTTTAAAAAACACATCAAAAAACAAAACAAGGGCCTCCCTGGTGGCACAACGGGTTAAGCGCAGCACTATGGAGCTGTCCAGAGCCACTACAGCATGAGTTCGATACCCGGCCAAGGAGATTCCCACATGGCACAGCAGACCTCTCCTGCCTTGCCCACTGCTCCCCTCAGCGGTATACTTCAGTTGATCTGCCTGTTCTGCTCCCCACTCTGTCTCTGGTGAATCCTCTCACCCCACCACACTGCTGGCCTACACCCCAGCTTGTATGCATAAATAAATAAATCTTTAAAAAAAAACAAAAAACAAAACAAAAAAAAAACACATCATGTTTAGTCAAGACATCTTCCTTCTATCAATTTTTCTTAATGATTTCTCAGATTATTTTTGGATTGAGAGCACTTCCCCTCCTTTCTAGTGTTCTCGTACACCTTCTCACTGAGATGTCAGTTGTACACTAACAGATTTCCTTATTTGGACATCTTAACCTATATCTCATCATTCTTATTTTGTATGGAGTAAATATAGTATGTTAGGACATACTAGTTGTAACAAACATATCAAAGCTGATAAGAGAATATATGTGAAAGTTTATTTTCACTTACATAGACTTCTAATAGATGTTTCTCAAAGCAGTGCTGATAGACATATCCAGACCTCCTCCATCTTGGAGCTCTGCCATCTTCAACAGGAGCCTTCCAAGTTCTCAGTGTTCATTACCATCAAGTAAATGAAACTGGAAAGAATTTGAGGTAAAACATATGTAAAATTTCATGGACAAACTTAGAAGTGATACACATCATTACTGATAATCTTTAGTTGCATAAAACTTGGTTATACCATCCATTCCTCACAACTCTATGGTGGACAGTTAAATGTAGTGTAGCTCCCTTTAAAAAAGAAAAATCAGTCTGGCCGAATACCCTGTCTGCTCTGCCACAGTGTAAAAGAGAAATTGTGCTCCCACGGAAATGCATTCAACAATGTTTATTAGTTTTTTTTCCTTTTGAGTGTTATGAATTTAAATTTATGCTGTGTAGTACCCATCACATATTATAATTCATTTCAAAATCTAAAAGTTCAAATTACTCATGCTTGATTTAAAGTTTTCAATTTGCTTTTCTATAGTCTACATCTGTTCTATAACAAACATAAACCTTTTTAAAGCAACCTCATTTTACATATTCCCTCCTAAATTTTTTCATTCCCATCAAAAGTCTTTTGCCCAATTCCTGATTTATCTTTAATTTTTTTCTATTAGCCAAAGAAATCTTTTCTGTAGGCTATATGAAAGAAGTTTAATATTTGCCAGACAATACCTGTCTTATCCAGATAATAACCTTACTCATATAGGTATGTGTATTATGAAAGAATATGCATGGTTTTATGGTTGATAAATAAAACTAGCTATGAATGAAGTAAGCAACTGGGAAATTACCTATTACTTGTCTTTCTTACCTGACAATATATCTCTGAATCCTTGAATGTTACTTATTTTCAAGTTAACTTTATTCCTTTTATTGTTTGTCAAAGTATTCTTGGTCTGAAGCGCATTTGGGAATTGGGAATAATATTTGTTTCTCTTGTTTTATAAGATATAAGTCTTCCCACTTGCATGTGCCAAGCTGATGTGTGGGGTTTTTTTTCAAAGATTTATTTATTTATTTATTTATGCATGCATGCATAGAAGAACTGGAGTTTATTTATTTATGCATTGAATAACTGGGGTGTAGGCCAGAGATCCTGGAGGTTAGAGGATTCACCAGAGACAGGCTGGGGAGCAGAACAGGCAGATCTACTGAAATACACTGCTGAGGGGAGCAAGGAACAAGACAGGAGAGGTCTGCTGCACCATATGTGGGTCAGCTCCCTGGCTGGAGATCAAGATTGAACTCTTGCCATAGCTGTGATAGCGCTGAGACTTAATCCGTACACTGCCAGGGAGACCCTGATGTGTACATTTTTAATTAATTTCTCCATTTTTAATACAAAACTTAATCTCGATTTCTGAAGTGTCTTAAGCCCCTGCACCTGGAGTATCTCACAATCAGTTTACTCACAGAATAAACATTATATGCCCTGTGAGTATAGGAAAGGCTGATTGCTGGATGGCCTTCAATGGAAGAGAAGACCTAGAGTCCAGCTGCTCTTTAGATCTCTGACTAGCCTTTCTTTGCATCACAAACTTGCTGAACATGGTTCCTCCACATAATGAGGTGTTAAGAGTTCTCTTTTTACACACTGACTTTAGCTCATTGATAGTACACACTGCAGGAAGCCAAGTAGTAACATTTATTCCTAACTCAGTTACCACTCTTCCACTTTTTTTTTTTATCTTCCAATGTTGAAATGCCATACCTTTCATTGCTTTTTACCCATTTTTCTTTGTATTTAAGAATATATCCTCTTTCGGGCCTCCCCGGTGGCGCAGCAGTTAAGCGCTGCGCTGTGGAGCTGTCGGCAGCGGCGACGCGAGTTCGACGCCCGGCCGGGGAGAATCCCACATGGTGCGGTAGACCTCTCCTGCCTCGCCCGCTGCTCCCCTCAGCAGTGTAGTTCTGATCTGCCTGTTCTGCTACCCGCTCCGTCTCTGGTGAACCCTCTCGCCGCCCCACAGCTCTGGCTTGTACCCCAGCTTGTATGTATAAATAAAAAAATAAAAAAATCTTTAAAAAAAAAAAAAGAATATATCCTCTTTCATTATTGGATTGAGAAAATGTGTTCAATGCCCAGTCATTCATTTAATCCCTTACTAATTGAATTTTTAGGGTTAAAAATCCTTTTATTTTTTCTGCCTATATAACAAGAATGAAGCTATTTTCAAAAACTCATTTTCCACATATGTATTATTCTGTTATGTTACATTAATTTACCTATCAAATTTGGTCTGAGGCCATGCTGTCTTGTTTATTGCAGTGTAATAGAGATTTATAAAGTTATACAGAATTAGACCTCTAGCCTTGCTCTACAATTTTGAAGATGGTTTGGTTATTTTATGCTCTTTGCATTTCTATATTCATTTTAGAAATTTTGAGTTTTCATTTAAAAAAAAAAAACAGTCCTGACAGAATTTTTATCAGGATTGCCCTGAACCTACTAAAAACTTGTGATAATAATAAATCATTTGATCCATGAACCCTGTATCTCTCTTTACTTATTAGAAATCCCTTCATTTCCCTCCTAAGTGTTTTACACTTTTCACTATGCAGATCTTTTGTATTTTTGTTCAGATTTATCTCAAGTGTTTCATATTTTTCATCTAATTTTAGTATTTTAAAAAATATTGAGATGCTTTATTATACAGAAATAGAAAACCAAAATGAGAACATGGAGAAGAATTATGGGTGTTTTGGTGGTAGGTGTAGGGTGGTAACAACACCTAAAAGATGAAATTCTAATCCTCTAATTCACAATTGACATTATAAATCAATGTTACCTCAGCAATAAATAAATAAATAAATAAATAAATAAATAAATAAATACATCATAAAAATGGTGTTACAAGGTGCAAATGTATAGAAGATGTTTAGGTTTTTAATATTTCTAAATTATCCTCTAAGAAGCTTGCTATTATTTACTCTTCCACTATGGATAGGAAAACATGCTGGTCTTTTTACTCTTTATCCACTTTATCATTATGTGTATTTAAGAACTCAAATTCTAGACTTAGATTGATCAGGTTTAACTTATTACTTTTAAGAACTTCAGAACTTTTAAGACTTTGAGACTTCATAAATAAGTTTAGTATTTATATATAAATAAATAATCTTAGTAATCTATCCACCCCCAACAACAACAATAACAACAAAACACTAAATAGCATTTTAAATATTAATATTCATTGTAAGTTGTAGAAATACATACAACTGATCTTTGTATATTGTATTCTTAAAGTACCAATAGTCTAGACCATTTTTAGACACATTGAAATAGAAAGAATCTTCTATATTTACTTCTGTGGTTACCACATCCAGCACCATTCATTAGTGAAATTCAATATTTGAATCTGTTGTCATTTGCCTTCTGTCTCACTTGATGATAGACTTATATTCCTATTCTTGGAATTTGTTCTGATCTACTATTAACTAAATTGGAAAATGTTTGATTTATTTGGGTTTTGTTTTTAAAGTTTATTAAATCCAGAACTAGTGTCAGTCTAGGATTATATTCCCCACTACTAAGGCATAGGCAGTCCTTGCATTCTATACAATGACCTGTGAATCATGAGGTTTTATATCTATTTTGGGGCAGAAGCACTAGTTAGACCTGGATGAGTACTGGGCACTGTTACTTCCCATATTTTCTGCGGGTTCTTTTCACAGTCTTGTATAATATCACAAACTTGCTCTTGAGGTTGTGCCCCTCAGTTGAATACACACACCCTGTGAGCATCTCTGGTGCGCTCTCTCTCTCTCTCTCTCTCTCTCTCTCTCTCTCTCTCTCTCTCTCTCTCTCTCTCTCTCTCTCTCTCTCTGCATCTCTCTTCTCATCATCACTCTCTCTGTCTTGAGAATACTAAGCACCTAGGTTTCCTGATCTTTCAGGTCTGTCTTCTATTCAGGGAGCCACCATTCTGCACAGGTATCCTATTGCCCAGTCTAGAAATTAACCATAAGCTCAACTTTTTTGTTGTTTTTCAGATTTTCAGGATCACTGACCTCCATTTCCTAAGGTATCTTGAAGCCATTATTTCATAAAGTTTGTTTTTGGTATTTAAGGCAGTAGGTAAATCTGTCCTTATTTTCTATCTTGACAGGGTGTAATTGCTTGAGGATAATTGCCTGAAGGAGGTAGTTAAAATGACAATTTAATGATTTGACAGAGAAACACATGTAATTAAAACTAAGGTTTACTTATTTTTTAAATTTCCCCTTATTAATAAATAAATATTAAAGTATAATTTAAAATATCTTATCAATTTGAATAATTATTTCTAAATAAGTTTAATTGAAAAACTAGATATCTGGTGATTTTGCCATATTTCAGGAAACATTTGCATAATTATAAAGGAGCATGTGACAATCAAAACACTGGCAGGCCAGCTCAGAATTTGCTAAATGCGCAAAGGTTAATTTTTGATCTTCTCCAAATTGTTTCCTAAAATCTATACCACATTAATATGTGAATGATTCACAGGCTTGAAGAATTTTAGGGCCTGGCCTTTTAGCTTCAAGGCAAAACAAACATTTCACATTCTACTCTGTATAGCCATTTTGTTGACAGGAGGGAACTTGACACTCCATGCATGTATGTATTTCCAATATTTTATAACTCTTTCATATGACATTCAAAATATAAATATGTCTTTTTGAATGAAAATATAATGGCCACATGAAATTACTTTTTAAGTCTCTCAAAATATCACTGTGAGAGCACATTATACATAAGCCAAAATAACAAGAAATTTGTAAGATTGATATTTAAATAATGAATTTAGGGCCTGCCTGGTGGTGCAGCGGGTTAAGTGTCAGCACTGTGAAGCTATCCATACCCACTGCAGCACAAGTTCCATCCCTGGCCAGGGAGCTTCCCACATGGCACAGCAGACCTCTCCTGCTTCGCCTGCTGCTCCCCTCAGCAGTGTACTTCAGTTGATCTGCCTGTTCTGCTCCCCACTCTGTCTCTGGTGAATCTTCTCACCACCCCACACCTCTGGCCTAGACCCCAGTTCTTGTATGCATAAATAAATAAAATCTTTAAAAATAATAAGCTTATATGTCCTTTAAATGCTCTTACCAAAGAGTCATTTTTGTTGGGTCATTCATTATTAACAGTATTCCAATAAAAGCTTTCACTTAGAAAGTAAAAATCCTTCACCAATAAAGCAAATTTGAAAGTAAAAATCAATGAGAGTTACAAATTTGCAAAAGTTCACAACTTAAATAGATAATGTGAACAACAAAATGTGTAATCAAAAGCAAAATATCGTTGTAGATTGTAGAATTCCTAATAACACATTAAGCTGTTGTTAGATATGTTAGATAGATGTTGAATAATTACTATAAGCTTTATTATAGATAATATTTTAGTCTTAGAGGTTTCAAAAGGACCTAATTTTGATTCTAACTGTATAGAAATAAAAGCAGATGTCCTTTTTTCCTGTATCTTGTTCTTGACACCTGTGGAATTGAAGACTAGGTTGCCTTTGAATATAAAAGGAATTGCTATGGAATGTTAAAACACCTATGTACTAGAGAGATATTGGTGTGGCTATGTTGTTATTGTTCTTTTTTTAAAATATTATTTTATTTATTTATGCATACAGTAACTGGTGTCTAGGCCAGAGGTATGGGGTGGGGAGAGGGGTTGAAAGGATTCACCAGAGGCAGTGTTGGGAGCAGAACAGGCAGATCTACTGAAATACACTGCTCAGGGGAGCAGCGAGTGAGGGAGAAGTCTACTGTGCCATACGTGTTAGCTCCCTGGCCAGGGATCAAACTTATGCCACAGTGGCTACAGATAGCTTGATAGTGCTGAGACTTTAACCTCTGCACCATCAGAGAGGCCCTATGTTGTTAATGTTTTTAAGTGTTAGAGAAAGTCATAGAATAACAAAAAATATCCTTAACTCACTTGATGTTGGAGAAAAATGTTACCTCATAAAATATGGTTAGATCAACTTAAATTATGATTAAGTGAGAAAACGTATTAATGTGTTTTGTTTCTTTTTAATATGACTGAAAAGTTAGGTTCTCAATTAAAAATTTGTCTAATTGGATTTTAGTCAGTTTGAAGACACCTGAACAAACAGAACATAAAAATGAAAGAACTTATAAACCAATGAGGAAAGAGAAGGAATTTCTTACAAAATTGTCTCTATTTTTTTACAGAGAAAAACCAACACATTCCCTAACAATCCTAGTTTTCTCTGAACTCACACTTAAACAACCATATCTGGAGTAACATCATGGCCTCTTTAAAATTAATTAAACAAAGAGCTAATTAAACTGGGTGGCTCCAATTCCATGGTAGTCTAATAAGCAACAAAACCCAAGCACTTGAATCAGAGAAAATTAAACTTAGGAACAACCAAAAACAGAACAGACACGCACAGAACCAGTGAAATAAAATTGAGAGCCCAGTTTTAAATCCAAATGTTTATGTATAAATAGACTAGAGTATATACTGGTGAAAGGGAAGTCTCTTCAATAAATGGTGCTGGGAAAACCAGACAACCACATGCAAAAGAATGAAACTAGGCCACTATCTCACACAATGCACACAAATTAACTCAAAATGGATTAAAGACGTGGATGAAAGATCTGAAACATTAAAATATGTAGAAGAAAACATAGGCAAAATACTCCACATCTTTGGCTTCACAGATGGCTTTGGGGCCTCAACTCTAAAGCGAAGGAAACAGAATCAAAGAGAAAAAAAAATGGGGCTACATTAAACTGAAAAAGCTTTTGCACATCAGAATAAACTATCGTTATAATGTATGAAAAATGTATTTGCTCATTATATATTTGATAAGGTATTACTATCCAAGGTAACAAAAAACTCAAAAAACACCAATCAAAAAATTGGCATAAGAACTAAATAGTTATCATCTCACATCTGTGAGAATGACCTATATCTAAAAGACCAGAAACAAGTATTAGTGAGAATGTGGATAAAATAGAACCTTCATGATCTCTTGGTAGGAAAGTAGACTGGCTCAGTCTCTGTGGAAAATAATATGGAGATTTCTCAAAACATTAAAAACTAATCTCCCATAGGATCTAGCAATTCCACTCGTAAGTATTTACCCCAAAATGCAAAAACAAAAACTCAAAAGGATTTGTGCCCTCCTATTTGCATTGCAGCACTATTTATTTGCATCAGCTGAGTTTTGGAAACAACCTAAGGCCCAACTACATGAGTGGATTAAGATGAGATCAGTAGTTTAGAGACTGCACTGATCTGCATTAAGTGGTGCTAGTAGAGTGGCGAGATACACATGCAGAGTATCTTGTGATTTTGATGTAAGAGGATAAAAGAACAGGATGTGTCAAATTTCTAGCATTATTGCAAGGTATAAGGAGTATTATTAACTGTATGGGGGTAATATGAAGAAATGAAAATTTTATGATGAAAGAATGAAAGGTAATTTTAACTTTCTAAATTTGGGAAGAATGTGAAAGATGCTTTGGGAGATGCCAGTAGGTTAGTGGCATTATGCAACGTTTAGAAGAGAGATTTGGGTTTTATGAAAAATGTGGTAAATGTTCAAGTTGGTTATTTTTTTCTTTTTAGAGATTTGGGAATGAATGGGATTGTGTTCAGAGAATGTAGAGAATAGCAGGGCACAGGGGAGAATCTCTGGAATATTAATTGTCAATTTTGGATTGATAAAATAAATCTAAAACTATAAAAGAAATATCAGAAATATTAACTTGACTAAATGCTGTCTGCTATATGTACCAACAAATAGCTCACTAATGACTTAGTGTGAATACATTTTATGGCGTGTGGGTGAGTGAGCATGTAAGACAAAGAACTCATTCAATAGTGGAGTAAGGGAGTAAGACAGAAATAAGACAGTTCAGCTCTACTAAGAACCTTGTTTCAGGGATGGCTAAGAGACAGGGAAATATCTGGGGTGTCCTGCAAGAGCACACGATGTCATTGTTTGTGTTTTTTCAACTCTGTATTTTTATTTTGTATTTATTACTTTGAACACACCATTGAGAACAGGCTTATATCTGAGTACCCATCACTGGAACGAAAACAGTGTTAAAATTTGCATTAGATCACATTCATCTTTGAAAGTACCCTTACAAATCTCCATTCTGGTTTCTATTTTCTCTTCCCTGTCTTTAATGAGGTGACACCTGACATAAAGTAGAGTGAAATAATTCCAATGCATGTTTTTTTTTGTTTTGTTTTTTTAAGATTTATTTATTTATACATACAGCTGGGGTACAGGCCAGAGGTGTGGAACGGTGAGAAGCTTCACCAGAGACAGAGTGGGGAGCAGAACAGGCAGATCAGAAATACACTGCTGAGGGGAGCAGCGGGCGAGGCAGGAGAGGTCTGGTGCACCATGTGGGATTTTCCCCGGCTGGGCTTCGAACTCGCATCACTGCTGCTGACAGCTCCACAGCGCAGCGCTCAACCGCTGTGCCACCAGGGAGACCCTCCAATGCATGTTTTATGTTTTTACCATATACATTTATAAAAAAATATATAGAATTGTCTGTATGATAGTATTTGTGTAATTATCCCATTCTCATAGTGTTTCATACTTTGACAACTAGTTTTTTAACTTGAACTTATATCTTTAACATTTATCCAGAGATACATAAAGATAAATCTCATTTTGCTTACTATTCTATTGTTAGAATAAACTACACTATGATTATTCACCTTTGAGGGACATTTACCATTCTCATGGTTTTTACTCCTTAGAGATATAACAAACTTTCTTACATGTCTCCTTGGACATGTAAGAGATTCTTTTGGGTAGATAATAACTGTAGCATTAAAGGGTTGAACTTTATGTGCTTTTCTTCCCTTTATTTAGTAATTTGATATTATTTTGACAGAGTTATCAATTCCATTTACAAACTAGATGAATTTCTGCCTCCCTATATGTGTTCTGAAACTCAAACATTAACTATATTTTGAATTGTTCAGCAAGAAATGCTAATTTATTACTATATTATTACTAATGATTAGCTGTAGGATTGGTCATTTGTTTATTTGATTATTGGTTAGTTGGGTTTCTTTCACTGTAAACTGCAAGTTATTATATAGTTCACCCTTTTGAAGGTCCTTTTTGGTTTGTAGATGATTTAAAATATGAACACTGTGGAATTTGAGGCATAGGATACATGTAAAGAAACCCTCTATCATCATCTTGAGATTCTTCTATAAATCTAAAACTTGTCAAAAGTAGAGAAAGTTTATTGTATGTTAGGTGTACTTCTTTCTTCATCTTGCCAAAGAGCTTCAGCTAAGTTTCTATATGCTTTACTGTATAAATTAAGAACTTAAATTATTCTTGCCAAATATATCTGTGGTCTCTTTCTACAAATTTGAAACTCTGCTATGATGTTCCAAAAATCTCAAGATAAAGAAACAAGAGTATAACATAAGAATTTCGGTATGTATTTAAAGAAAATGATTACCATTTTATTTTAATTACTTTTGCAAAACTTTTAAAACATTATTCCAATTAAGAAAGTGTAGACTTCAGAAGCAATCTATTTCATAAATAGTGAAAAGAAATAACTGTCAAAAAAAAGAAAACGAGCATTTTACTTCTAATGCCTATATATTCATCCCTAGGTGAAGTTTAAATCGGAAAATTAAAACCACCAGGTTGTTGTGAATTCTTTTTTTTTTTAAAGATTTATTCATTTATACATACAAGCTGGGGGTACAGGCCAGAGGCGTGGGGTGGTGAGAAGGTTTACCAGAGACAGAATGGGGAGCAGAACAGGCAGATGGGCGGAATTGCACTGCTGAAACAGGAGCAGTGGGCAAGTCAGGAGAGGTCCGCCGTGCCATGTGGGAATCTCCCCAGTCAGAGCATTGAACTCTTGTCGCTGCTGTGACAGCTCCACAGTGCAGAGCTCAACTGCTGTGCCACCAGGGAGGCCCTCTGTTTTTCTTTTTAATAGCTACACTGCAAGAATTTTTATGAAGCTGAAAAGCACTTTAATTAAACAAAGTAACAGAAATCATAATAATAAGAATGTTAATCAAGTTGACAAAAGTTTGCCCTTCAAAGAGAATTTTGCATTCTTTGACTTCTCTACTAAAAAAAATCAAGATATAGAAATTTCTTTTTCTATTGATAAAAGCTATAAAATCTATTTCTATGAAGTATTGAGTTCAATCAGTGAAGCATGCACCTCAATCAAGTACAGTTGGGAAAAATACAAATTGCATAAGCAAAGTTTGTTTTTTGAGTTGTAAAGTAACCAAAAATTATGAGTAAATCAGGCATCTATGAAATTATGCAACATTTTAATCAATGATGCCCTGAAATGCCTTGACAAGAGAGTAGTTAAATCAGTAAAATCTGCAACTCATTCACAGAAAAATCATGATCATTGCATTATGTTATGCTGTCACCATTGGGTAACAACACATTGAAATTCATCATATTTGTCTCAACTTTGCATTTACTTAAAATCCAGTTTAAAATTCATACCTATAAATGTTCATATTTTATGTATACATCTCCCCATTCCCAACAAAACTGATAGTTCCCAAATTTTGTCACTGTCTTTCTCAGGGACCCATATCATACAGGGATACATTCCAAGTAAACACAGAATGTGAATGTAGTCTTTAATTCTACAGACACCCTTTAATAAACCAGAAGGAAGCTCATTCTGCACTTTGTAGCTATGTCAACCACATACAATTTTCAGATTCTATTCTAGAATATGGAATAGATTTTTAGAATAGAAGTATAGAATGGATTGGAATAGGATAGGATAGGATAGGATAGGATAGGATAGGATAGGATAGGATAGGATAGGATAGGATAGGATAGACGATAATGGAATTATAGATGTAAATGAATCTACAAATGAGTCTACAATAACACCACAAATTTAAAAAGAAAAAATTCAAGTTAGCTAGAGATTGTATGTTGTGTTGTTTTGTTTTGTTTTTTAAAGTTGGGAAAGGAGAGGTTCTTCATTTTTAAATGAAGTACTTATGTGACAACACTAGCTTTCTTCCTTCTAAAAGTCAATAATTTCATCTAATTGATGTCTATATTAACAGAAAAATTATAAGTAGGGGAGGAAAGTACTACTATTCTTCCTTCACTTTTTCATTGCTTGTTAGACTTGCAAACTAGCTAACTTTTAAAATCCTATTCTTTTATTTTCAATTCTCTATATTTCAAATTTAGATGATAATCATAGATTATTCTCCTATACTTATGAGTCATCACACAAGTATATAATTCATAAATATAAACACCCACATGAATGAATACTCACTTTTTGTGGTGGATCAATTTCTGAAATGTCAACATTATGGTCGGAGCTATGAATCACAGTGCATGTAAAAGGGTCTTAATTCTAATATAACGTGCACTGTAGATTGTAGTTAGGTTGCCAAGCCACCCACAGGCTCTCATTCAAAAATTATTAAAACAAAATAGAAGTATAGAAAAAGAAGTGAATGTACAATGACAATACGGTTAAAGTGGGGGAAATGTGAAAATGTAGTGGAGAGGCATAAAAAAATGTGTAAAATTGCATGTGAAGCACTAGATAAATCATGTAGCTCCAAGCAAGCAATTACAGACTTGAATATTTCCTTCAGTCTTGCCTTCCTAAATTTAATAGTAATTTACTTTTCTAGGAATTAATTGCCAAATTATTTTGAACATTATAAGATGACCTCATACCCTACAGCAGGCTATCACTCTGGAAATATATCAAAATGAAGCATCCTCTTATTTGTAAATTTGGAAGTATAAAGGGATGGTATTGATAGCAAAAAGGCAATGAATGACATTTCTGGCTTAAATAAACACAAATAACTACTCTTTCTAATATTAAACGTCAACAATGTTTTAGAGATCTTGAACAGAGATTGTATATGAAACAGAGCGTCTGCCTATTGTTATTTATGCCATGTCAAATCCTGTAGATTTAAGGTAGATGATCCACTAAAGCATAGTCTATCAGAAAAATTCTGTCTGTAAGCAAAGCATTATAGGCAAGGTACAAGGTATGATTGGGTACTAAGAAATATATTGCCTTAGTAGAAGGATTTGGGAGAATTTAAATGTGAGTCATGAAACATATATAGGGCACACTAATGAAAGACCTAATTTAGTTCAACCAAAATGAATAGCATTTACAAAGATACAAATAATGAAGTTCTTTGGTATGTAGAACGGACAGGGATTTGATTGATGTGTTTGGACAACAGTTATAACGAGAAATGCTGAATAGAAACTAATTATTAAAAGTTCTGTATGCCAGACTCAAAATCTCTAAAATTAGGAGGAAAATCACACTTTGAAGATTCTGAAAAAGATTATGAAAAGCTAGAAGTCCCCACACTTCCTGGTTTCAAATTATATTTTAAGCTATATTAATCAAAATGGTTTGGTATCAGCATAAAAGTAGGAACCTGAATCGATGAAACAGAACAGAGAACTCAGAAATGCACACATATGTATATGGTCAACTCATTTACAGCAAAGGCGCCTAAGATACTTAATGGTGAAAGGATAATCTCTTCATTGAATGGTGTTGCAAAAACTGGGTAGCCTATGCAAAAGAATGAAACTGGGCCACTATATAACACCATGAAAGAAAAAATAACTTAAAATGGATTAAAGGCTTGAACATAAAGTCTGAAATGTTAAATCTCCTAGACGAAAGTATAGGCAATACACACCTTATGTTGCTCTAAGTGATTTTTTTTTATTTCACACAAAAGCAAAATCAACAAAAGCAAAATTAAACAAGTGAAACTATATCAAACTAAGAAAATTCTGCATAACAAAGAAATTATAAACAAAATGAAAAGGCAGCCTATCAAATGGGAGAAAATATTTGCAAATCATGTATAAAATATGGGGTTAATATCCAAAATATAAAGAACACATGCAACTCAATAGCAAAAAGAGTCCAAATAATTGATTTTAAAATGGGCAGAAGATCTGAATAAGTATTTTTCCAAAGAAAATATGCAGATAGCCAACAGGTACATGAAAATTTGCAACAAACTCAACAAATGCAAATCAAAATCACCCACACCTGTTAGAATGCTATTATCTAAAAGATAAGACATAACAAATGTTGCAAAGGATGTGGAGAAAAGGGAACCATTGTGCATTTTTAATAGGAATATAGTCTGGTAAATCTGTGGAAAACAGTATGGAGGTTCCTTTAAAAATTAAAAATAGAACTGCCGCATGATCCAGCAATGCCACTTCTAGGTGTTTGCTCAATGGAAACAAAAATACTAACTTTAAAAAAAAACCTGTACCCCGATGTCCATAGCAACATTATTTATAATAGCCAAGATGTAGAAGCAACCTAAGCCCATCAGTGAATTCATGGATAACAAAAATATGTGCATGTATACACACACACACACACACACACACACACACACACACACACACACACATATATATATATATATATCACACATATACTGAGAACTGTTAAATACAGGATATATATTGACAATGATATTTAAGGATCTAAATTACCATTATAGTGCCTAGTAGAATAAGAGTAAATGAGACAGATAGCAAATAGAATTCAAGGCAAGATGTAGTTAATATTCCTTCCCTGGGTCCACAGACCAACCAGGGGACACTTCCCAAGTCTTGAATTATACACTTGAGATTGAGGCAATCTCAACTGTATAAATGATTGAGATTAGTATCTGACATAATTGCAACATTGGGGTCTTGACATGTAAGAACTACCATAATAAGGAAGGTCAAGTGGAGTCCTTTTAGCATGATGATGTCCTCTCCATACCATGTCAAGATAGTAAATTAGAGTCTGCAGTACATGTGGGAAGAATGATAGAAACCGGTGGCATCCTTAAAGATCCAAAGAATGTATGGGCCATGATACCCATCATATTTCCATTTAATTCACTGATACTGATATGGTTCCTGGGGGTTGAAGGGGAGGGTCAGAGATAGATCCTGGAAGAAATACTGAACTATCACCAACTCAAACAAAATGTAACACTAATTAAATCAACTGTAATAGACGTGTTACCTTAACTAGATTGGATAAGAAGACTCAGACTATACATGATTAAATAAAAGATTAACACCACACAGCAGGAAAATTGAAGAAATGGTTTTGAACCAGGATCCTGCTAACACTAATGCTCATGTTCTTCTTAAATTAGAAATAGAGACCATATACCATGTCTTTCTTTCTTTCTTTTCCATCAGTTTTTACTATCTATATCATGGAGCTGCCTTATTGGTGAGTGCAAACTCTACTGATATTTGGTAAAAGGCATTCTACTTACTGAATATTTTGAAAGGATGTTAAAAATAACCATAAAGTGCACATTTGTCATTTTCATTTTCCAATCTGTCCCTATTGAGGAAAGATTGCCAAAAGAAAGGAGTATAGATTCTGTCCTATTACCATAAAAGTCAATGTGTGACATTTTATGCCACCTCACTCTCTGAGTATGCTGGTCAGAGATGCTCTGTTGTGAGTGCAATAGACGGAGGGCCCAGTGGCATGGCACTAGGTGGCTACTGGCAGCTGGGACAATAAGCAGAAACTAAGCTACTCCTCCTATGATAGGCTTTGATTTTACCTTGCTTCCCTTGGTGCCCACATTCACTACATTTCAAGTACTTTTCATTGTATTGCATGCACACATGCACGCACGTGCGTGCGTGTGTGTGTGTGTGTGCGCGCATGCGCGCGCGCGCATGCGCGCGCACACGCACGCTTAAATTAAGCTGAAGTGGATTTTGGGTTTTTTGCATGTAAGAATGGCAGTAACAGGCTTCCCTCGTGGCCCAAGGGTTAAAGTCTCAGTGCTATCAAGCTATTGCCAGCCACTGTGGCATGGCTTCAATCCCCAGCCAGGGAGCTAACCCACATGGCACAGCAGACCTCTCCTGTCTCACCACAGCTCCCCTCAGCAGTGTATTTCAGTAGATGTTCCTGTTCTGCTCCGCACTCTGTCTCTGGTGAGTCCTTTTACCTCCCACACCTCTGGCTAACACCCTTGTTCTTGTAAACCTAAATAAATACATCTTTAAAAAAAAAAAGAATGGAAATTTCTTGGTCATCAGCTGGAATAAAATACAGATTGAAGGCAAAGCTTTTGGAGATACAGGCAATTGAAGCAAAAATACTTTTTAAAAGCCTCTACATTGGGCTAGAGACTAATTTTGTCACTGCTGATGCAAATATCAAATTCTGATTAAATGTTTTAGTGGTTGCACTCAACAAATGAAATGTTAAGTACCAGTAATAATATTGCAATTTAAGAGAAAAAAGGCCAAAATAAGATGCTGTAAATGTGTATATCATGTTACAAGCACGCAGCAGTGTTCTCAAAAGGACACAATTTTCTGAGAAACATATTATGTGGGTGAGTTCCAGACCTTTTAACAGTGACTGTTCTCTATAGTTGGCAATCAAAATAATCTCCTTGATTTCAAAGAGGATAGAAGAATTCAAGAAAAAAAGGGGTAATGAATGCTATTAAATGATAGATATAAAATTAGGTTGAAAAATAATGTTGAGTGGTTTGCTTTACAAATATATTTGGTACATAAGGTGAACATATTAGGGCAGTCTGTGAAGATAATTTTCGTGAAAAAAATAAAAGTCATTACGTCCATTAAATAGACATTCAGTGGACCCCTAATGGGAAGTATTGATTGACTAGCAGGTGGTCCTATGATGTAGATAAAAGTTAAAAGACAAACTTGCTAAAGGACCCCTATCTCTTATGTTCCCCAGAAGCCTTTCGAAATAACTATACAACATCCTGGTTCCAGCAGGGGAGTCTCCATCCCAAAAGCAGGAATCAGTCAAGACTATACTATAATATTATTCTTCCATAAAAGGAAACATAGGGTGACAGATAGCATGAATATATTCCATTAGTAAATGTTTAGTTGGTTTCTACCACTGTCAATCTGCTAAATTGCTTTGCACTTGTCACATGCTTCGGATGACCCTACATGACAGATCTCTCACTTGCTACACAAGGGAAATTAAGAGTGTGGTCACAGTGTGCTTTTCCTTCATTACAAATACTTGCATTGATTCGATTTTTAATGGTTTCTATTTTCTGTTTTTGTTCGGAATAAACTTTGCATTAACCCTCACTTCTAAACTTGACCTGATGTCCCTCCACTGAACTACTTTTCCTAATTCAAAACTAAAAGATTTGTTTGTAACAGGCTTGTTCTTAATGTCTACCTTTCTAAGTTGCAATAGAATTTCTCTTAGATGTACCAACTTAGGACAATCACAACCAGTTTCTTAGTGCCAAACAACAGTGTTTTATTTTCAATCCTGCTTTAAAAAAGTTACACTTCTTAGGTAATGTTATCCCTTGCCTACCCCACCCTCCCTATATACTCATTCTTTACTAACTCATCTGTAAAAAGTTGTGTATGACTGCTTACCTTATAGTTAGAGACTGAATATGGAAGTGTTTGCTTGCATTCCCTAAAACACACCAAAAAAAGAGAAAGTAGTTTAAATTAATATTCATGAAATATGCCTAATATTTGTATAGTAATGTGGTGGTTTTGTAAATACTGCATTCTTGAAATCTGCACTATTATCTTGCATTCTTGAAATTTTCACTGGTATCTTATCCCTGGATTCAACTGTCTTATTGATTTAGCTTTTTTAAACTACCGCTTCACAAATAGTAAAATGCAAAACTTTAACCCAGACCAAAAGTGATAATGAAATTAATATAAAAGCAGCCTTATGTTTAAAATCAGTGGGATAAGTTATTCCCAAGTTTTTGAATACTTTCATCAGATTATCTTCCCACATTATTTTCACCCTTTTTACCTTCGGATATCATAGGAGCCAATGGACTCCAATTAAATTGAATTGTTCACATACCACACATATAGTCTAGGCTTCCCTTTCTTAGCAAACTTGCTCAACATAATTTTCACCATACTGACATCATTCATGACTTTCTCCATGACCATCTTCCCTGTCATATCCGTTTCTGATCCACATTGCCACATGTGATCTCCTTCCCAAATCTCCAGGTCTTACCATTTCCCTGGTTCACACTGTGCCTTGTATCAAGACTCTGGTTTTATCCCTCTTCTCCCCACATTCTGGTAAGTTCTCTGAGGGCAGGGTCTATAGTTATTTATTTCTACATCTTCTTACCCTACCCACAGAAGAAGTAATTAACACTTTGAACTAAAGAAAATTGAGAGATGATTTGGAGTAATATACTATGATGAACCTTTTAGAAAGGCTATTAAAAAGTTTATAAATCAGCCAAGAAATCTCTTAAGTTTAAATTATCAATGTGAGATTAATTATTTTGCACCTGGAACAAAATTTCTGAGTGGAACAATATTAAGTGTTCTCTGGATATCATTCTAGTCAGGAGATGTTGCCACTAAGCTATGCATATTCTGAAATTTAGGTGGTAAAAATCAGAAATGATTTCACAAATTTAAATCTATAGATTGAAAACCTTTTTTTCTCTTTGGAATCTTTTCCTTTCTCTGGGAAGTTAGAACAACACAGCTAAGGGTAGTAACTGTTTTTTTTGGTGAACATTTTGGAAGGTTTTCCCCAAATACTGTTGGAACAATGAAATACCTTCTAATAGAGTATTCCAAGAAAATTTCCAGAACCTCCTCTAACCTTTTTTGCTTCTGTATCTGAAAATATCATTCTGCTTGAATTGCATCTTTACGTTTGCTTTTTAATTTTATCATTTGTTGAGCAGATCTAATTAGTTTAGATATATTAAAACAAGTCTTGATTGCTACTTCCATAGAAATGCAAACAGAACATACATTCAATTTGAAGACTGATTCATTATCAATACTGAATGATCCTCATCCTTCCATGCCCCTCCAATCATGGAGGATTTGTATATCTTCGTACCTGTAAAGAATATAGATGCCAATTCCCTACCCTATACTTCACTATCTAGCTCGAGTAAGAAGTGACAAATAAAATACTAAAAGCTTCATAATTAATACACAATAATTTTATAACTTCTGTAGAAATTGCCAAGCTGAAAGGAATATTATTCACATTTAATGCATTTCCAGAAAGGTAGCCCTTTAGGTTCTTATGAAAACTGTAATAGCTAAATGTTTTTTGTAATAGCTAAATGTTATGAGTTTTAAGTTCCATAATTCTGAGAATCAAGAACTATACAGATAAATTTTATCATGGTTGTGCTTATGTAGGCTCCCTAATATGTCTTGCCTGGTAGTTTGTCCATTGCCTTATTAAAAAGCCATACTCATAAATTGTTGTATGCAATCTATCTTAGCATGAACTTTTTGGTAAGCCTTTGTTCGCAGCTATGAGT
This sequence comes from Scalopus aquaticus, assembly GCA_004024925.1. Classification (NCBI taxonomy): domain Eukaryota; kingdom Metazoa; phylum Chordata; class Mammalia; order Eulipotyphla; family Talpidae; genus Scalopus; species Scalopus aquaticus. Next base: position 43,797 of record PVIJ01006915.1, on the reverse strand, counting down.
TGACTAAAATTAAGTAGAAGTTGCAGTACCTTATAAACAACAATATAACCCTTCAGGATTTTTTTTTAATCTAATATTTGCTGGGAGTCTTAAAGGGTGATTTTTCTAAAACTCTCTTATCTCAAGTAAGTAAGCTAGTTTCTCACATTTCATCTTGTCTTTCCATACAGCTAGCCTCTGAACTCTGCTTCAGGCCTATTGGATTTATTTTTATGAAAAACAAATTCAGCCACACCTTTTCCTTCCTTCCTCCAAACATAATAGTACAAGGCTGTTATAGTATATGTAACAAATCACCATGTATTTTTACTGGACAAAGGAAAGTGATTATAATTGGCAGATAACAGCTATAGAAAAGCTTACATAATGTTATCAGACATCACTAGTTCCAAAATTTATTGGAATTCTGCATTCCTAGGTCTTAAAAAAATTTAGCAATATATACCAAACACCCCTTCTTTGCTTAATCAGTCCCTCTCACCTCCTTTTCCTGATTATTATATATATATTTATATATTGGTTATTATTGGTTATTATATATATATATATTGGTTTCAGGATATAAACTCAAATTCTCCAGCTTGATTAAAGAAACATTCTTAAAAACTTAAAAAAAATACATGTACAACATACAGTTTTATTTCTTTCCTGAATATTAACCTAATGTTAAATGAAAGGGAAAAAAAGATACTGAGTATATGTACAATCAGATTTTTATCAGTAAACATACATTCCTTATATAACTATGCCTGTAAGAAAAACTAAAACACTAAACTTACCAAAACTAAAGACATCAAAATGTTAACATCAGTTAGTTCTTAGGGGTATGATTTTCATTTTCATTTTATATTTTGTGCATTTTGTATTTCCCAATCATCTTCCACTAAATAAAAGCATAGATTTAAAAATAATGAATATAGATTTTCATTTCACATGTAAATAAGGTATGGCTTGGGAGCCAAATATGGATCAACATATCCTTTTTTAAAATGAAGTTTCATTATAGCAGAAGTGTGCCCATTTATATACTGAGTTTGATTAGCTGATAGATATAGCCCCCCCAAAATATTTAAATATTTATTATCTGATTATTTTCAGAAAAATTTGCTTACCCCTGTTCTATATCATCAGTTCTTCCTCATCTTATCTTGTGTAGGGTAGCCAAAAGAATAATTTAGAAGTCAATATTTCCTTAAAAATATAATCTTACTTTTCCAAGGGATAAGAATGTATCCTAGGATTAAGTTGTTCCACAGGCAGTTTAAATTCATAGGTGGATGAATATGTCAACAGATGC
>PVIJ01006915.1:0-37500 GCA_004024925.1 Scalopus aquaticus | reverse complement strand
GGTGGTGAGAGGATTCACCAGAGACAGAGTGGGGTGCAGAACAGGCAGATTGACTAAAGTACACTGCTGAGGGGAGCAGTAGCAAGACAGAAGAGGTCTGCTGCACCATGTGGGAAGCTCTCTGGCCAGGGATCGAACTCTCGCTGCATTGGCTGCAGATAGCTTCACAGGCTGAGACTTAACCTGGTGCGCCACCAGGGAGGCCCGTGTGTGTTTTGTTTTTGTTTTTGTTTTTGTTTTTTTATTTAAAGTAACCTTGGTTTATAACATTATGTAAGTTTTAGATGTATAGCCAACCAAACTTAACACCTGGATATACTACATTTATTTGCCACCAAAATTCTGGCTTACAATCCATTACCATTTTATGTTTTTTTTTTTTTAATTGTCTTGCTAAACACAGGAATTTAACAGTATAATCATCATAGAAAAGAAAGGTTGCAGATTCCCTGTTCCACCTAAGAAAGGGTAGACCTGTGAAGGGAAGGTAAAAGGACTTGGGAAGGGAAAAAAAAAAAAGAGGAGACTGGAGGTGACTTGAGTAAACATGTGGAACGGAGGGACATGGGAAAAAGAAACCACACTTGCTTTTCTTGGGGGCATGGAAAATAGAAACTTGAAAGAGACAGAGAATTGATGACAGACTGTGGGAGGCTGACAATGGCGGCCTTTACGATGACTTATAATTTGATTGTGCTCTTTTCCTTGCAGTCTGGCCTGGCACCTTCTTCCCCTTTCCTGTGGGTCTCCACCAGAAGGGGCCTTAGACTTGTGACAGGCTTTCAAGTCTCAGTGGCCCAGCTTTGGGCCAACCCCGTTTGGTGGGGCATTTACCCATGAGGAAATAGGTAACTTGGGTGTTTCATTTGAAATCTACTTTAAATTATTTCCTCACCTCTCTATTGTGCACTAATTGTGTTAAAGTACTTTCATATTGAAGGTCTTATGCACCAAGAGTATGTTTGTCTTATGTGGCAGATGGCAGAACCCATTTACAGCAAGTGGGTTTGTAAAAGTAAGAATGCTAAAAACTGTTCAGAATGTTTGGCCACTGACAAAGGTTAAAACCAACATTATTGACAGCAAGGCGCCAGGCCGCCAGTAGCAGTGAAAGTCTCAAGGCCAGCAACCTTGAGATAAAACTCCCCCTGCCTAGGGCAAGGATTCCAGGAACTCGTGAAGATAATAGCACAGACCATCTGCTCCACAACCCCCTCATCCTTGATGTCTTGCCAAGTTCACTATGACTTGCTGAATTTCATTGCCTTTATAAGCTGACCCAATTCTGTACTCGGGGTCTCCTTTTTGCCTACGGACCACTGCGTTGGTACACCGGGCTAATTGGGACCCTAGCTCGAGCTAGCGATGAATCACCGCTTTGCTGATTGCATCGAATTATGCCTCAGTGGTAATTGGACCCGTAACATACTTTAACAGTTGGGGGCTCCTCCGGCTGACTGTCTAGTTTGCTGCGGTGGTTCCTTTTCTTGTGTGGGCCTTCTTTTGGCCCGCTTTTATGTTTGGGCTTCTTTTTTGCCCTCTTTCGTTTTGTGTTTGGCCTTCGTTTTGCTTTTTCTTTTGTTTTGGAATCGGGAGACGTCCTGCTGGAGTAGCTTCGTGCTGGGCTGCCCCCTGACGTGGAATCCAGGGTATAGGCCCCCCTTCTGACGAGGAATCCAGAGGGTGTCACTGGGTGACTTTTGGTAAGAGGCGCCTTGGTTTGGTTGTGCCGGCTTGTGTTGTCTGTTGTTTGTCCTATCTGTCTCACTGTTGGGACTTGTTTGTCTATTCCATTTGACTAACCCATTTTTTTTTTTTTTACAGTGTTAACAACATGGCACAGGTTATGCCTACCCCTTTGTCTCTGGTGCTGGATCACTTCTCGGACATTCGTACTAGAGCTAAAAATCTTGGTTTAGACACAAAGAACTTTCTGTTCCTCCGAATGGTCGTCTTTCCCGGGTTTAGACTGGCCTCGCGGGGGATCTCTAGACATTTTTCTTATTAGGGTTGACTGAAAACTTCTTCAACTTTCTTTAAGCCAAATTCCAACCCTCTGATTTCTAATAAGAGTCTAAAATAAAATCTTACTCTACCTCTTCTGTCTTCCCCATACATGACATGTAAAACAAGTGTCGTTTATCTTAATAATGTGCTTAATCTCAGTCTACAGGACTTTGACCTTGCAAAACGATCTCTGGGCCTGCCAGCTTATTCCCTAACTAAATTCTGCCATCAGAGTCTAAATAATTGTGTCTAACAAAAGAAATATATTCAGAATGGATATTTTAAAGGTCTGAAAAAGGTTTCTTAGAGTAAATAAAAAAGCAAACCACCTTCATGATTTGTTGAAAGTTTTAGTGGTGTCTAAAGATAAGAGGGAAAGCAGTTGATGACTGATATTAAGTAAAAAAGAAGGAAAGGGAGAGTAGTTTTGTCTTAAAATTAAAATGTCTGGTTGTGCCAGAATGTGGAAGAATAGAGAAAAAGCTAAACTTGAGGGTATGTAGTAAGTTGTAGAAGTCTTGAGGGGAAGTAAATTTTATTTGCCTTGGTTTATAAAACCTGCAAATAATGGGTCTGAAAAAGGGATTTTAGAAAAAAAAAATTTGTGAGTTTGAATGACTTACTATAAAAATATCTTAATAACTTAAGTGTCAGTAGTGTGCCTTTGTATCACTAAACTTTGGTCATTTTGCTGTAAAAATTAAGGTATTCTGAAACTGCTTTCACTAGCTGCCTGTGACAGATTAAAGACTGTTTGGATAATCCAGAAATCTTGGTGCTCTGTTACTCTCAGGTTTACTTTTCTCCTTATTGTAAGGAAAATTAACTTTCAGGACTACTTTTCATTGTAGTGAAACTAATGTTTAATACCATCTCACCTAAAGAAATTAAAGGCTGTGTTTATGTGAGTTTTCTAGTCTAGACAGATGATAATATGGCACCTAGTATAATGTCCTAAATTAAAGACTGGAATGTGGTGACTCTGAATGCAAGTAAAGTAAGGTATGTTTGATAAAAAGACAAAGAGATTTTAAATGTAAAGAAAACAAAAAAGTGTTAAAAGTGTTAAAGGTCTGAGAGAGGTTTCTTAAAAATTGTTGTGTCCAAGGATGACTTCCAAAACAGGAAAAAAAAAAAAAAAGACATGAGAAGGGCCCAGTATATGACAGTTGCCATTGTCAGTACCCTGCCACCTCAGACTCACCCAAGGCCCCATGTGCCCCAAGGCATTCGGGACCTCAACCTCTTAATGGGATGCCAGCAACCGGGACACCTCAACAGCGAGCATCTAACCACAGGCCAAGATGGGAGGCTGACTACGGACCCTCACATAGTGGATGCCGGTTTTCCGATGACCCGCCCGGACCGGGACTTCAACACCGCTGAAGGTAGGCAGCATCTTCGAGTGTATCGCCAGACTCTTATGGCAGGTCTCAGGGCAGCAGCTCACAAGCCCATTAATTTGGCTAAAATTGGGGACGTTAGGCAGGGGGCTGCAGAAAGCCTGGCAGCGTTTCTAGAACGCATTATGGATGCTTCCCGTCAGTATAGTTCCCTGGACCCCGAGTCTCAGGCAAATCAGGCAGCAGTTACCCTGGCATTTGTCAGTCAGTCAGCCCTGGACATCAGAAAGAAACTCCAAAAGCTTGAACTTAGCTTTCTTAGGAGAAAGGCGCATACCAGAGTTAGTCAGAATAGCAGAAAAAGTGCACAACAACTGAGAAACTGAGGAGGAAAAGCAAGAATGTCTAAGGGCTGAGCAAAGAGAGAGGGAAGACAGGTACAAAACCACCAAATGGCAAACATCCTCCTAGCCATAGTGGGAAAAGGAAAAGGACCAGCACAGGGACAAGTTAGGCCCAGATTACAACAAAACCAGTGTGCTCGGTGCAGGAAGTTCGGCCACTGGGCTAGGCTATGCCCAGAAACAGGCTGCCCTAGGGACTCAGAAGATTTGGGCTCTAGGAACCCGCAGAAAACTGCTAAGGTCCTCCACGTTGAGGCAGAAGACAGTGACTAGGGGGGACGGGGCTCGGAACCCCTCCCCGAGCCTAGGGTAACGCTTTACGTGGAGGGGAAGCCTATAGACTTTCTGGTGGACACGGGAGCACAATACTCAGTTTTGACCAAGGATTCTGGCCCACTACCAAGGACTGTTATTAAATGCTCCCAGAATCAGGTTTGCGGCCGAAGCCTCCTTAAACCCTGCCACCCCATTGCCAGACTCAGCTCTAACACCACCACACACATGCACAGAGATTTTGTTGCAGGCAGCCATGATTCGGGCTGACTTAACTGATGTCCCGCTGACTAACCGGGACCACGTCTGGTTCACTGATGGCAGCAGCCCGGTGATAAATGGCAAGTGACATGCCAGTGCGGCGGTGGTGAGTATGGATGGCGTGATCTGGGCGAAGCGGCTACCAGATGAGACGTCAGCACAAAAGGCAGAACTCATCGCTTTGGCAAAGGACATCAAAAAGGACAGTCCCCAGAGGCACAGGGGAATGCTTTCGCTGATAAAATGGCTCATGAAATTTCTATGTCGGATCAAATGCCTGTGGCAGCTTTATCACTAGCAGCCCTTCTGGAGCCGGGGATGGGGCCGCTTCCAGAAAAAGCCCCCAACCTTTCAGAGCAGGACCTCTTGTGGATACAAAAAAAACATATCTGGAGGCCTTAGAAGCCAATGGGTGGTGTCAGGCCGGTGGGATGTTTCTTCCTCCAGAAGATCAAGGACGCCTCCTAGCGGAGCGATTACATCGCACCACCCACCTGGGACTGGAAAAGACTAAGGTGCTTTTCAGGACTGCGAATTTGAACTTTCCTAGACAACACTCGGTAAGGACATTGTAGAAAATTGTCAGGCATGCCAACAAATGAAACCAGATAAGCCGGGTAAACTGCTGGGACGCCAGAGAGGGGATGCTTCAGGGGAAATGTGGGAAGTGGATTTTACTGAAATCCGCCCAGGTAAATATGGCTATAAATATCTTCTAGTCTGGGTAGATACTTTCTCTGGCTGGGTAGAAGCATTCCTGACCAAAAAAGAAACAGCTTTCACAGTGTATAAAATAATGTTGGAAGAAATAGTGCCCCGAATTGGGCCCCCAGAATAATAGGATCAGATAATGGGCCATGTTTTGCATCCAAACTGACCCAAGTGGTTACAGAAAAACTGGGGGTCGGTGGGAGATTACACTGTGTTTACCACCCCCAAAGTTCAGGTCAGGTAGAAAGAATGAATCGGACACTAAAAGAGACCTTGAAAAAATTGTGCCTTGAGTCTGGCGGTAACTGGGTGACGGTCCTCCCCTACGCACTGTTTTGCACCCGCAACAGCCCATATGTGTTGGGATTGACCCACTTTGAAATTATGTTTGGTCAGGCGCCTCCAGCGGTTCTTCACTGGCCTGGGACATTGGAAGGCAGACAACCTATGGGAATACATTTGCTCACCACACAAAGAGTGCATTGGTGTGGCCTCAATTACGGGAGGCCCGTGAAAATTGGTTTGAATCTTGGTTTAATTGGTCCCCTTGGCTCACTACTCTCGTATCTTCCCTAGCGGGACCCATAGTATTGCTCTTGCTAATGCTGGCTTTTGGCCCTTGTGTTATCAACCGCTTGCTTGCTTTTATGCGCGGTAGAATCAACACTGTTCAAACACTGGTACTCAGACAACAGTACCAACAAGTACCACCCGTGGAAGTGGAATTATTTGTGGTCACTGAAACCTAAGATTTGGTTTCTTTTTATGTTCCTTGGAAAGGGGGAAATGTAAAAGTAAAATTGCTAAAAAACGTTCAGAATGTTTGGCCACTGACAAAGGTTAAAGCCAACATTAGTGGCAGCAAGGCGCCAGGCCGCCAGTAGCCGTGAAAGTCTCAAGGCCAGCAACCTTGAGATAAAACTCCCCCTGCCTAGGGCAAGGATTCCAGGAACTAGTAAAGATAACAGCACAGACCATCTGCTCCACGACCCCTTCATCCTTGATGTCTTGCCAAGTTCACTATGACTTGCTGAATTTCATTGCCTTATAAGCTGACCCAATTCTGTACTCGGGGTCTCCATTTTTGCCTGCGGACCGCTGCGTCAGTACACCGGGCTAATTGGGACCCTAGCTCCAGCTAGCAATGAATAACCACTTTGCTGATTGCATCGAATAATGCCTCAGTGGTAATTGGACCCGTAACATACTTTAACAGGTTTGTAGGTCCCAGAGTTCCCCTTAGTCTTCCTGATGACAGAAACATTATTTTTATTTCAAAGTGTGAGGTATATGAGATGGAATAAATATCAGTGGTTCTCAAATAGAATCTTTGGTGTAATAATGTAATAAATGATGCCACAGCATTTTATTGAATTGGGTGCCTAGCATGTTGAGAAAAAGAAAAAAGTGCAGTGGTGGGAAAGTATGAAAGGAGCAGAGTGGTGGAAGACAAACTCAAAGATAAAATGGGGAAGCTTTTTGCACAAGTCTCTGTATTATCAAATAGATTTTGACTTTCATTTTGAGTGAGAGGCAGAGCCTACAGAAGGCTTTAAAGCAAAGAGGAAAACTAAAACGAGTTGAAAGAATCACTGGTCTTTTGTTTCGTTTTGCTTTATTGATACAGTCTGAAGAGGTCATTGTTGGAAACAGGAAAATAGGACATTATTAAAAAATATCCAAAAGATGATATATGTGGAAACTACCAAGTTATTTCTAATAAGTAATATTATTCTGAATATATTTTGCTTAAGAAAAAAAGAAACAGAGCCAATACGGGGTAGTTCATGTGAAGCCCCATCAAGATTTAATTCCTAATCTAGTTGTAAAATAGTTTTGTTTGGGGGAAAGGATGTCCACAGTCAGGCTAACCTATTTCTTATTGGGGTTGCAACGTAACAGTTTCAGCCTCTCAAAATTACAAATTTAAGCTAACCAATTTTATGTATCCTGGTCAGCACCAGTGAGGTAATTTGCAAGACAAGACCTCACCCCTTCCCTCTAGCCTTTCCTAGAGGAAAGGTGGGTTTGCCTTAAAAAGCTTTCTTTTGCTAATAACTTTGCACCACCCTTATTTGGACTATTACACAGCCTCTAGCAGTACCTTCTGCTGAAAGGTGGTATTCTGTCCTATTCATAAATCATTTAATAAAACCAATTAGGTACTTAAAGTTAACTCCATTGCATTTTTTTTTCAAAGATTTATTTTTATTTATTTATGCATACAAGAGCTGGGGTATAGGCCAGAGGTGCGGGGGAGGGGAGAGTGGTGAGAGGATTCACCAGAGACAGAGAGGGGAGCAGAACAGGCAGAACTACTGAAATACACTGCTGAGGGGAGCAGCAGGAGAGGCAAGAGAGATCTGCTGCACCCTATGGGTTTGCTCCCTGGCTTGTATCTAACTCAAGCCAGAGTAGCTGAAAATAGCTTGATAGCGCTGAGACTTTAACCCCTGCACCACCAGGGAGGCTCTCCATTGGATTTTTGTTATTTAAGAAATGTGAATGTAAGCCAACAGGATTTCCTGGAATTTTGGGTTTGATGTGGATAACTGAAAATAAGAACATGCATTTGGTTTTCATCTCTTTTTTTCTGGCAATGAGCTCCTTGGAATTTCTAATTGTTGACAGTAGTCAAGGGGTCTTTTGTTATGTTAATGGAGTGATTTGGGGGAGACACCTTGGGCCAATTGCCAGAGAATCCAACCTTATCACTACAGATTTGAAACTTTTAGTCCTTTGACCTCTAGGGAGGTATACTGAGGCTAAAGATTGAGCCCATCACCAATGATTTCAACAGTGTGATATCCACAGAAAGGGGAGGTTCCAGGTTCTCTGCCCCACCTGTTGAAGGTTGAAGCTGAAAAGCTAAAAAGGAACAAGAGAGGCAGTGGAAGTGAGGAAGAGGCCTGGAAGAAGCACATGGAGCAGAGAGACGTGAAAAGAAGAAACTGTGCTTGCTTTCAGCATTTTACCAGGACCAGGGACTTGGGGAGGACATGGGAGAAAACACTTGAAAGAGACAGAGACATAGGTGAGAAATCTGTGGGGAGGCTGACAATAGCAGCCTTTACGTTTTATTTTGATTTTGCCCTTTTCCTTCCTGACTTGTCTGCTCCCTTGTTCCTTTTCCTATTGTTATAGTGCGCCCCAATAATCAAGAGGCAGAGGAGCAGTCAGACAAAGGCCTTTATTAATACTCAGCCGTACCCACGACCGGCTCAAAACCCCATCAGCGGAATATCAATGCTGAGGACTGCACCAGCGGCCAGCTCAAGGTCCCATCCGCAGAAGTGCAGCCCCGAAGCAGGGGTGAGTAGGGGTTTTATATTTGCCCCCTCCACATTCTCACAGTATAGCTACTAATTCCATAAAAGGCAAGCAAGCTAGCTATGTTACAGAAGCAGAGTGGAGCGGTTATGCCATGTAGCCAGAGACTGAGTCTTATCTGGGGCTAGGGAGGTGTTTACTTTGAAGAGAACGACCTAGCATAAACGACTGGGTAGAAGGCATATCTGTCCTCTTGCTGACTCAGGCTGCCTGGGAGTGGGGGTGAGGGTCTGCACTATCTCATTCACTATAACACTATGGATCACTACCAGAAAGTGCCTTAGAGTTTTGAAAGCCTGCAGGCCTCTGTGGTCCTGCTTTGGGCAAAACCTTTTTGGCTTGGCATTTACCCAAGAGGGAATGGATTACTTTGGGTGTTTCATGGGGAAACTATTTATCTATTATCTATTGGCTAGTTAACTAGTTAACTATTTTAACTATTCTTTCTCTTCTCATCTCTTTTTTGCACACTGATTGTATTAAAGTACTTTTCTGTTGAGGGTCTTAAACACTAGGAATATGTTTTGTCTGTATGTGGCAGATGGCAGACCCATTTAGATCAGGCAAGTTTGGGGAGCTGATGTGCTCATTCTGCCCACTAACAAATTCAGTCTTCTAAGTTTTTGTATACTTGGAGATGTGAGGAGAATCAAATGCCTGGACGGGATATGGAAGTCCCTCTTCCCTTCCCAAATACCTTGCTCTCTGCATGCACTCTTCCATCTGGCAGTTTCTGAAGTACATTCTTTTATAGTAAACCAGCAACCTAATAAATAAAATGTTGCTCTGAGTCAGGTGAGCCACCCTAGTAGATTAATCAAACCCAAGGTGGGGGGAGTGTTGTCTTAGAATCTCTGATTTATAGCCCATCAAAAACACACATAACCTGGGCTTGAGACTGGCATCTGAAGGAGAGTGTGAGAGTGTGATGACTAGAAGGACTGAACCCTTACTGTGTGAAACCTCATACTAATTCCAGGTACATAGTGTCAGAATTGAGTGGAATTGTGAACAACCAATTGGTGTCCAGAGTAATGCTTGTTCTGTGGGAAAACCCCTCCTCACACTGGAAATTGATTTCCAGAACCTTTTCAGTGTGTTGGAGTAATGATATGTTAAATTTGAGAAACTATAGTATGAGTTGTTACTAATAATGTATACAATGAGATTGGGAGGCAAAAACAAAAATTCTGCTAAGATTGGATGTATTGTTTATTGCTTTGTCAAGTGAAATGTTGAAGAGAGAATAGGACTTAGGGAAATAAATCTGAGTTTGTGAAAAACTGGAAGTTAGATAGTTTTTAAAGTTTGCACAAAAGATGTTAGTGTAGTTAAAGCAACAGAGAACACGGATTGAATCAGGGAATACGTCAACATTAAGGCCTTTGAGAGAAAAAGAAAAAGAAGAGAAGTTGACTGAGAAGGAATAAACAATGAAGTAAGTACACAAACAGGTGATTGTATTATTAGAAAATAAGTGTAAGAAAAGACAGTGATGCACAGTTTCCAATGTTTCAAATAAAAGTCCTTAAAAATAACCATGTTATATTGATGTTACAATTATGAAGTTATTAATGACCTCAGGATGAACAATGGAACAGTGCAAGCAGAAAAGAGAAGAGAAATGGGATATAACCTGGAGGAAAAGTAGGAAAATAATAGGATATTATTTTTATAGCATTTAAGAGATAACAGCACATTTCTATGTTGAAGTATATAATTTAGTAAAGAAGGAAAATTAGGGCTTCCCTGGTGGCAATGGGTTAGCACATCGCTGTGGAGCTGTCCGCGGCTATGGCATGAGTTTGATGCCCAGCTGGGGAGAATCCCACGTGGTGTGGCAGACCTCTCCTGCCTCACCTGCTGTTCTCCTCAGCAGTGTATTTCAGTCGATCTGCCTGTTCTGCTCCCCGCTCTGTATCTGGTGAACCCTCTCACTGCCCCACACCTCTGGCATGCACCCCAGCTTATATGCAAAAATAAATAAATCTTAAAAAAAAAAGAAGGAAAATTAACAAAGCAGGTGAGAGGGTAGATTCCTTGGAGCCATTTCCTTAAGTAATTGAGGGGATGATATCTAGTAGATAAGGGGAGGTACTGGCTTCTTATAGAGCACAGATGGTTCACTATAGTAACAGGTGGGAAGGTAGATATTATGGGTACAGATGGTGGAGGGTTGGGAAATGAAATTGTGGGAGTTTGTGGAACTTTGGTTCTGATTGCTTAATTTTTCTCAGTGAAATGGGAGAAGTTCATCAGCTGAGAGTGAGCATGAGGATAGATTTGTTATAGGTTTCAGAATAGAGAAAAAGTAAAAACAGTTATCTAGGGAAATGCTAGAATGTATGATTAGAGAAATGCAGTGTCATTGTTATACAGTATTTAGAGACCACTTTTTGTACTGGTCATGATTTAAAGTGGGGCTTGTCCTTCAATATAGCTTTTCTCTCCTTACAGACACTTTTTGTTAACTTGGATGTAGGTGTAGAGTAGGAGGACTTATATTTAATCAGGATTATGATTTTAGCAAGTGAACATGATGATGCAAGAGTCAATCTGAGGGAGGAGACACTGGGGATATTTACAAAGAAGTGATAGAATTTACAAAGGAATTTAAGCCAGATATAAGAGCAGATGGGGGGTGCAAGGGCAAATGGATTGAGTGTGTGCATGGGGAAAAAAAATTGTGCTGTTTGGATGATAGAGGGAGTGAGAAGGGTATATATTTATAGATTCACAGTCATGAATAAGATGGACCAAATGAAATTTATGGAAGGATTATAGTTACTGGAAAAGAAAAAATGTCAGATATATCCATGGAATGTTGAGACGAGAAGTTGGGCAAAGCCACTGAAGGGGAGAGGGAAAGGAGAAGAGTGGCCAGAGTACTGGAAGAATCATCTAGGTGTTACTCAAAGTCACTAAGGATTAAGATAGGAGTCATATTAGAAAGATTAGAAGTGATCCAGAAATTGAAGCCATTAAGAAATTAAATCATCAGCAATGAATAATAGACTACACTCAGATTTGTAAGTGATAGAATTATTTAGATAGTTGGTAGTTGCATCATGATTATTCAACACCATTCCATGCATTGCCCCAAATCTCATGTTGGGAGTTTAAACTACTGATTAATCTTGCTGCCTCAACAACTATTTTCTGTGGCTAAGTAGTCTACAGGGTCCTTGAAATACATTAACCCCTCTCAGAAGTATATGCCCTAATCAACAGCCACAAATTTGTGTGAGTTCCTGATATGACTTTCCCAATACCCAAAGGGATAAATGGTCTCTCCTGCTGTCCAGCTCCTCCTTCCTGTGTACTCCTTAGAGAAGACCCTCACAGGATTTACTAAAATCAAAATCCCTTTCTGGAGTAGACAAATCTAGTCTTAGCCCTGGAGCCCTATAAATGCTCCACCCACAGACACTAATAAAAGGTATTGCTGCTTGCACTCTACTTGCACATATTCTTGACTTACCTATGTAGACCCTCAAGGCTTGCCCTGTACCTCCTCCATAACCTATAAGCAATAAACTTGTCTACCTCACTTTACCTTGTGATCTCGGTTTCGCTATGGTTCACCATTGGACACTCCACCTGGGGAGCTCCTAACAAACATAATTTGATAAATCACAATATCTTATTATTTTAACAAATTCTAAATTTCAATTTTATATTTTTATGGATATTCTGTTTCTATTTTTTTATAATCATTTCTCTGTGGTTTCATTTTATTTTTTACTTACCATGACTTTTAGATTCTCCTGATTTATTCTAACCTTTTGATAGTTTAACAAATTATAGAATTTTAAGGTGGGTCTTTGTGTTACATAAATTCTGAAGAATGAATTATTGTGGATATTTTAGGTCTATCACCACATGTGAATGGTGATTCAATTAAATATATAATCATAGAGTTGATTCATTTTTCCTACAGTACATTAATAATTTCATTTCATTATGTATAGTATAGTGTACACAATTCTAATCTAAATCTGAAATTTGTTCTCTTATAGTTAATGCATATATTCTATATGAACTTAGAATCAGATTACTCATATTTTCTAAGTCTGTTATAATGTGTCTAGGTTGAGTTTTACCTTTTTCTGTTTGTAATTCTATAAGCACATTTAATCTGATGTTTCTCATTTGCCTTGAATGCTGAGAAATTCATCATTGTGTCTTCAGATATTATCCATTTTTTACTTCTGTTTCGCTCCTGAGATACCACATCCAGACAATGTCACTGTTAGCTCTGTTTGTCTTCCGTAGTATATTTTGCTTTTTATTACCATTTTATGATGCTTTTTATTTTGTTGACTTATTTTTAAGATGAAAACAGAAATAATTATTTAAAAGTGAGAATTTTATCAATGTCCATCCCAGTCCTTACATTATCAGTTTTATCAACATTTCTCTGCTTGTATTATGACTATCATACATTATATATTTTACATTTCACAAAAATATTGTTTTAATATCTACTCACTTTAGATTTAAGGGGCAAACTCAACTTAATACAAATGGTTCCCAACTTAATGATGGTACCTCTTACCTTTTGTTGACTTTGAGGTAGTGTGAAAGCAATACTCATTCAATAGAAATCATCACTCACATTTTGAAATAATAAATAATTATAGCAAGGTTACAGATTTAAGGGTAATGTACAGAAGTCAATAACTTTCCTGTATATCAACAGTGAACATTTGAAATTTAAAGTTAAAAGCAAAAATCATTTATAATGGTCTCAAAATTGAAATACTTAGGTGCAAATGCAAAATAAGAACAAGATCTATGGGTGAAAATCTATAAAGCTCTATTTTAAAAAAGAAAGAGTATTGATTTATAATATTAAATAAGTTTCTGCTAGAGAGCATTAAAATTCAGTATCTTTATATAATACATCACGTTTATCACCAAAAGTCTAATTCCTATCATCACCATTGTTGACAACTTTTACCCATTTTATCCAACCCTAAAAGCCGCCTGCTCTGGTGATTACTAATCTATTTTATTATATTCAAAATTTGTTTTTGTTTTGCTTTGTTCCTATGCTTAGTTTCTTTACATCCCACAGGTTAATGAAATTGTATAGTATTTGTCATTTTTCATCTAGTTTATTCCATTTAGCATAATACCTCCAAAGTTCATTCATATTGTCAAAAATGGCAATATTTCATTCTTTCTATGACTAAAAATATTCCACTACTCTCTCTCTCTTACTCTTTATTCTTTAATTCTTTGATGGACATTTAAGATAGTTCCTTATCTTGACTATTGTAAATAATGTTGTACATGTATCTTTTATAATTTGTATATTAATATACATTAGGTAAATACCCAGAAGTGAAAAAGCTGGACTATATAGTAATTCTATTCTTAATTTTTTTGAGGAATATTCCATTCGGTTTTTTTTTCGTAGTGGCTATACTAATTTACATCTCACCAACAGAGGGAAAGTTCTCACAGGCTTTTTTTCTCAGAGATTATTCTATTACCTTATCTCAAACATTTCTTCTCAAGACATTTCTCCTTATAGTCTTTGCTCTTTATAGACATTCTTCCTCATAAATATATCTCTTCATCAACAAGTCTCATCATAGATATATCTTTTCCAACGTTTTATCAGTTTTTTTTCTCAGATATTTCTCCTCATAGACATATCCCTTTAAAGAAATATTTGCTCACAGAAATTTCTCCACAGATTCTTTTCTCCTCAGATATTTTACTACAAATGTACTTTTAATCAGACACTTTTCTCCTCAAACAAAACCTTTTTTTCCAGAAATTATAAACAACAGATCCATTTCTCCCCAGAGATTTACACTTCACTTCACATCTTCTTTCCAACAGACACTTTTTTCTTTTCAGACAGAATATTTTCTTCTTGTGTAAAACACTCTTTCCTCAGAAATACACTGTTCTCAAACATTCTTATTAGACATTCTCCTTATACAGATTTTTTTTTTCCCTCAGATATTGTCTCCTCAGATACTTAGGATTTTTCTTCCCAAACCAAGACATTCCTCTCAGACAAATACATTTCTCTGCTGACAGTGACTTTTCTACTCACACACTGGTCTTCTCAGATACTCATCCTCTGACACATACTTTTTTCCTCAGACCCATTATTTCCTCAGGTCTTTACTCAGAGAAACACTTCTTTTCTCTGACAGTCACTTTTTTTTTTCTTAGACATTTTTGTCTTTAGATACTTTTCTCCTCAGAATATTTGTCCTTCGATACTTTTCTCCTTTGACATATTTTTTTAACCTCAAACATTTTTTCTTTATTTTTCTGTATGGCATTTTGAGAAGAATCTTCTGAGTAAAATGTCAGAGGTGAAATAATGTGTGTGTAGATATGTGTCTGAGATAAAAAAGTTCTGTCTGGAGAAAAATGTCTGAGAAGAACGAATATCTAAGGACAAATGTGTCTGGGGATGATGTGTTCCTCTGAGCTGAAATGTGTCTGTCTGAGGAGAAATGTATATATGTGGTGAAAAGTGTCTGTGGAGAAAAGCTTTGAAAGAAAACTGTTTTGGAGAAAACTATGGCTGAGGAAAATATCTGGGTAGAAAGTATGAGAAAGAAAAATTTTTTGAGAAATGTCAGAGAAGTAATGTTTGAAGAGATATGTCTGAAATAGCTATGTGAATATGTATATATGAAGAAAAACCTGTGGAGAAAAGTTTATATGAAGAATGTCTTAGAGGTAATGTCCATGAGTATAATAGTATATGAGAAAATGTTTATGAGCAGGAAAGTCTGAGGAGAATAATCTATGAGAAGAATAACCTAGGAGGGACTAGTCCATGAGGAGAAAAGTGAGTGAAAATTCTATGAGGAGAAAGTCTATGAGAAGAAAAGTCTAAGAGTATTCTGAGGAGAACTCTGAAGAAAGATTCTAGGAAGTCTATCTGATATGTATGTTACATATGTGTTTGAGGAGAAAAATGTCTGCAGAGAGTTGTTTCTAAGAAAAACATCTATGAATGGAACAGTCTGTGAAAAGAAAACTGTGAAAAGGTCTGTACTTTTAACGAAACTGTAAAATGTTACAGTTGGTATGGAAAACAATATGGAGGTTCCTCAGCAAATTATCATCATCACTTATCAGACACAAGCAAATCAAAACTACAAGGATATAGGATTTCATACCTATGAGAACAATAAGAATTGAGAAATAATAAGTGTTGGTGAGAATATACATTAAAAGGAAATTCATGCACTCTTGGGAATATAGACTGGTCCAGGTTTTATGGAAAACAATATGGAGGTTTCTCAAAACAGTAAAATTTGATCTTCCATAAAATCCAACAATTCCATTCCTAAGTATTTACTCAAAGAATGCAAAAACACCAATTCAAAGGGATATATGCACTCCTCTGTTCATTGCAGCACTATCGACACTAGCCAAGTTATGGATATAACCCAAGCGTGCAAGGACAGATGAGGGAATTAAGATTTCAAGTTATACTCACACACTGGAATACTACTTAGATAAAAAAAAAAAGGTGAATTCTTGCTTTTTGCATTAGCATGGATGAAACTGGAAAGGATTATGCTAAGCAAAATAACTCAGGAGAAAGACAATATCCCATACTTTCACACGTGTTGTGTGTGTGTGTGTGTGTGTGTGTGCACGCGCGTGTGTGCACATCATGGGGGGGAGGGCAAAACACTGATGGAGAACTACAGGTGCCTTGATGGTAAGAGTGGCTAGTGACACACATCTAAAGAGGTATGATCCTTTACCTCTGAATCATAAATAGTACTGTAAAACATTGCCTCAATAAAATAAAATTAAAAGAAAAAAGAACAGCTAGCCCAGATGGAGCAGAGGAGGGGATTCTCCGAAATGGATATCAGAATGAACAGTTATTTCAAATATAAAATAAAATCTGTATCTACTTATACCTAACTTGCCATTTTTTAGATTTCTAATCATTTACTAATGTTTCCAGCTCCCTTTTTAATTAACATTTATTTATCTTGTATTCCTTTCTGGCAGTAGCTAGATCTGAAATACTTATGGGTCTAAGTTAGCTGTTTATTTGTTTCTGTTTAATATCTGAGTTTTTTTCAGAGATCTGATTTCAGAGATTTGTTGGGTGACCTGGCTAATCTGGGTTTAAGCTATATTCCTCCAGAGAGAATTTTTAGCTGCTTCTGCTTGATGCCTTGGGGACCACTAACTAGGAATCACTTAAGATGATATCTGGACTTATAATTTTCAGACCACAAAAAATGTTTATTCACATCCTAAATAAACATAAAGCAAGCTCATAGTTACAAACACTTATGGGAGACGGCCTTTATTTTCCATCCAGATGCATAGCCAAGATAAAAACTTTGCAGTAGGGCAGATATTTTTTTATCCTTTTCCATAATGCACTGAAAGTAATGCAATATACTTAAGGATGTCATTTCCATCTCCTCCATTACTGGTGGCTTAGGGATTTTTGTCAGCAAATATCTTCGGGACAGCTTTGTTTCATTAGTTTCACTGGCTAGTTTTCCTTTACTTTCCTACGACCTAAACTTGTATGCTTGTTTTTGGAGGGAAGGAAAGAGATTTAGTATTTTATCCAACATTTGCAAGTGTTCTGTAGCTGAGGAAGTATTCAGAATATATAGTCTGCTATTTTTCTGAGGTCTGTAAATTCCACTGATATCTATCTAGATTGTAGTGTTATGGATGAGAAATTGATTCCTATGCTGACTTTTTTCTTTCATACATAAACTCCTCTCTGTAGATTATTATTTTCTCTCTTTAATCATAGAAGTTCATAAATTGCAGCAAGATACAAGTGGATTTTTTATTAAAGTATCTGACACTCAAAAATTTTAATCTGAAAAACCAGGTTTGTCATGTTGGGAAATTTGTTCTCATTAATTTATCCTATTACTTCTTCTCTAACCAATCATTTCCTTTGTGAACTGCTGTTTTGTTTTGTTTTTTTTTTTAAGATTTATTTATTTATTTATACATACAAGCTGGGGTTTAGGCCAGAGGTGTGGGGTGGTGAGAGGATTCACCAGAGACAGTGGGGAGCAGAACAGGCAGATTAACTGAAGTACACTGCTGACGGGAGCAGCAAGTGAGGCAGGAGAGGTCTGCTGCACCATGTGAGAATCTCCCAGACTGGGATCAAACTGTGGTGCAGCTGCCCACAGCTCCACAGCGCTGCACTTAACCTGTTGCACCATCAGGGAGGCCGAGAAGTGCTGTTTTTATTATTTATTTATTTATTTATTCTTTCCTATACAATAGCTTGTTTTCTTCACTAACAGTTCATTTGTGGTTTTCATGTCTTAGTCTAGATCAGTCCTCCTTTCTAAACCATTTGTACTTTTCTACAGTAGATAACTTCAGTTAACCATTAATATTATTATTTTTTTGTTTGCCTAGTCTTTCTATTAATATTATCTCACAGTCTTAGTTTGTGAAATTTACATGGTGTCTTCCAGAAGATAATTTTCTAAGACATGTTCTTCTGAGTCTTCACAAAAGAGTTTCTCTTCTTGGTTCTGCAGTGTGTAGGCCATGAGCCCTAGACTCTAACTTCTTATGGTTGTTGTTTTAATTATTTACATTAAAATTCTATTGTTTTCTTGGTTTCACAATGCAAAACAGCAAGTTGATGATAATCCTCAGGGCAATTTCCAGTTTTTAGATGGTTTTTCTCTGGTGAGTCTCTATTCTTCAGAAATTTTACTTACTTCATCTCCGTGACCTGAATTTTAACGATTTTTTTCTTTTTTTTATACTTTGAAAAATCAAATATTTTCAAATTTACATCAAAACTATGTTTTTCTGCTTGCTTCTCCCAAATCACTTCCAAAACAATACTTTTGGGTACTTTATATCAGTAATTTTTGGGGGCAGCATTATTCATACAGTATGAGACCATATAATAGATCATATCTATAAATATATATGGGACATATTTTCAATAAAATATATTTTTTAGATTTCAGTGTTACATATATGTGTGTGTATTTATTTTATGTATCTATAGATATAACTCATATTACTAGAGGGATAAATGGGGCCAAGAACAAGTAGGCAGAAGAAAAACAAATTCTGGCTTATTCAAGAGCCACAGATACTCAGTTTCCTTAGAAGTGCTGTAATAGGCTTTCTGGGATCTTCACTATGCATATATGAAGTATGGGTAATATAAATAAACCTTTTTTACTTTTGCAAGTGATCTTTTTTATGGGCTGGTAACTGAATAGAATTTTCTTTTATTTCCACAACTTTAATGAGAACTAATTGGTATATACCACTGTAGAAGTGTAAGGCATACAGCATGTTAATTTGATTTATATTTATTGTAAAATGATTATCATGGTAGGTTCAGCTAACATCCAGCATCTCTTATAAATCCAATAAAAAGAAAACAAAGTTCCTTCAGGATTTACTTTCTTAGCAACTTTCTATGTATCATACAACAGTGTTAGCTGTAGTAATCACGTTGCACATTTATCTGTTGATGGACACTTAAGCTCTTTTGGTGATTTTCAATCATTGCTGCTTTGAATAGGGGATACAGAGATCTTTTGTAGTTTATATTTCTATTGCCTTTGAATATATTCCCAGAAATAGAATTGCTGAATCATACAGTAGTTCAATTTTAAATTTTTGAGGACCCTCCATACTGTTTTCCATCCTAGCTGTGCCAATTTACATTTCCACCAACAGTGCCCAAGATTTCCATTTTCTTCTCAGCCACATCAGCACATGTTATCTCTTATCTTTTTGATTATGACCATTCTAACAGATATAAAGTGATATCTCAGTGTGATTTTTAATTTGCATTTTCTTTTTTTTTAATATATATTTTTATTGTTATTTATGTCTTTTACATTTTGTATTCCCCTTGGGTAGCCCACCACCAATTCACCCATGATCTATATCCATGGTCCCTTGTGTTCTTTTCTATTCCATTTTGTGCCCTTTTCCTTCCCCCCCTCCTGCTGATTGTCTCTCTCCTATTTGGTTTCCTTATAATCCTGTTATAAGTGAAACCATTCAATATTTTTCTCTTTCTTTCTGGCTTATTTCACTGAATATGATTAGTGATATTGAGCATCTTTCTGTGTACCTGTTGTCCTTTCATCTATCTTCTTTGGAAAATTTCTGTGCATAATGCCTGCCCATTTTTTATTTTTTTATTTTTGTTGTTGTTTGTTTGTTTTGTTTGTTTTGAGTTGTATGAGTTCCTTTTGTGTTTGGGTATTAATTCCTCATCAGATATATGACTTGCAAATACATTTTCTCATTCCATAGGTTGTTTTATTACTTTGTTGATTGTTTCTTTTGCCAGGTGAAAGCTTTAGTTTGATTGAGTCCCACACATTTATTTTTGATTTTGAGGTGTGTGTGTGTGTGTGTGTACACCTTAGGTGTGATGTACAATAGGTTTTTCTTATTTTTGTATGCTTTTTAATTTAAGTAATATTAGTTTACAACAATATGTGATTTAGAGGTATATATTAACACCTTTCTGATGTATGTCACCACATCACCTCCAACACCAAGGCATGCATAAGCCTCAACATAGTCCACTGCGTCTCTCTTGCCTCACCCCTCTCCTGTCCCTAGTCACCCCCATCTTTTCTTTTCCAACTGCTGTCTCAATTCTACAGTCAGATTTATAGGGTTTGTTTTGGTTTTGTTTTTCTTAATTAATATATTGCAAGCATGGAACTTCAATATATTGTTATTAATTTGTCATTTTGTTGATAAGTTTGATGAATTGTTGGTAAGTTTACTTTGCATTTTCAACATCTTCATAGATATTTTCAATAGAATTTTGGAGAGAGCCAATTAGATTCTCTTTGTAGAGAAGTCATGATTTAATGTCTTTATGCAGATATATGCTCCTTACTTTTGAATCAAATTGCTTCACCTGAGGATTAGAATCCGAATACCTGTTTATATTTCAAATTGTATTTAAACTTAAATGTCCTTCTTATTATAATAATATTTGAAAAATTTATAATAACCCATATTTTAACAACTTATATATTCATATTCAGGAGCCAAATACATAAACCTCTTTGAAAGACTAAATACATTTTAGTGGGCCATATGGATTTCAGTGATAGTTGCTAATTTCACAAAAATCTGTGATCAGGATTTTTAAATCCTAGAATTAAAAATTCATATTTTGCTTATTTAGAATTTCTCTTTTACAGATAAAAAGAGCTATATCTAAAATTAGTGTCACAATGTTCACTTGCAGAACAAGATTTGCTTGGTTGGTTAACTTGTTATTTTCAAGAGAGTATGCATGGTAAAAATGGTGGAAAGGGTGAGTAAAGATATGGATGATGGATTTCAAAGAAAGCATGATGCTTTTCTACTAGGAGTCTGTAAACCTCATTTATGGTTCTGTTTTGATTTGTACCAAACACTCATAGGAAAAATAAGCTTATTTACTCTCCTTTTCCTTCCTTCATGAAAATTCTGAGCATTGATTTAAACCTTTCTTAGCAGTAGACTATAATGACAGCCTTATATTTCTGTTGGTATATGTGTATTCAAAACAAAACAAAAACAAAAAGAAACATCAATGATGTCCTCAGAATGTGAGAGGGTTGCCTAGGCATTAACTGCTGTTCTGCCATCATTTCTACTGCCTATTAGTGAGTGATTCAGAATTATACTAGCAGATTCTACTAGCAGACAGTCATAAAAATAAAAGAATGTAAAAAAAATCATTTCCAGAGAACCTAAGATGTAGGAAGACTGAGATTGAATTTGCTATTAATTAACTCACTAACTAATGAAGCCAATAGAAAAATAAATGCAGACTTGCATTACACACACATATAGCAACACACAGATAGGTACACACACCATGATTACTACTTGGGGAGATTTTCATTTGAAGTTGAAGTTTTTGAATAGTGTTAACGTTATTTTCTTTCTACATGTGGTTGTTCCTGATTTCCAATCTACTATATTAATTTCAAAAAAGATTATTAAAAAATTCTTAATGATTATAATATAGAATGAAATTAGCATAAAATTTATTATACATACATTCATACCTTAAATGTTTAACAAGTAATTTGCTACATCAAGATAATTTGTTCCAGACTTCAAATATTTTCATTCATTAAAATATATATATAGCTTGTACCATGGCTATTGGTAAACACAGTGACAGCAAAAGTCACCGTAATGGGCCATCTGACCAAAGAACTCAGAAAATGCATTTGCTGTTCAATATTATTCCAGTTATCTATTACTCCATAGCAAACTATCTTCAAAACTTAGTGATCGAAAATGGTAATTCTTATATCTGTCTCTTTTTTATTTCATAATTATGGGGAAAGCTCTCTAAGAGAATCATTTTGCTCCAACATAACATTGACAGAAATCATCCATTGATATTTATCTTGTTTTTTAGGTGATCCAAGATGGCTCCATCCATGTATCAGGCACTTCAGCAGGGGTGACTTGTGGACTAGGCATAGATAGGCTTTTCTTTTTCTCCATTTGTAGTCTCAAGTTCTTTCTCATAGTCTCTACAACTGTGTAGCTAGACTGTTTACATGGTGGTTGAGTGGTCCAAGAGTGTATCCAGAAACCCGGTAGGAGATGCAAGTCTTTTTATGACTCACCCTGAGAAGTCTCATAGCAACATTCCTGCCATTTTATATTCATCAAGCAAGTCTCTAATGTCAACCAAGCTTTATCGCAAGGGAATGAAATCTCAGTTTTCAGATGGAGGAGTGGCAATAAACTTAAGGCTGCCTTTGATCTGCCACAACTGTGTATGATCCATTAGGCTTAACTCTTTTTCTCAATCATCCCTGAAAAGTGAAAAAAATTTTTTTTTCCCAAATCCAGGAACTTAAAAAAAAAAAAAATCATTGATATTTTCTGGAAAATAAGTCTTGGTGGCACTTCTAGGAAACAGAGAGATGTAGAAAGTTAAATAAATTCTCTGAGTGTGAGGGCAAAGCAGAGGAATACAGTTTGTTAGATATAAGAAGCTGCAGAAGAATAAGTAAATAAAAAAGTAGTTTACATAATGAATCAGAAAGATACAATGGAAGGAAATACTGAAGAGGTAAATTAGGACATCAGGAAATTAAAATGTCAGTAGCAGAAAATTAGATACTAACATACTTATCTCCTGCTTGAATCTTTGGCCAATTCATGTTTTTTATTTTATTTATTTTTTTTAAAGATTTATTTATTTTTGCATACAAGTTGGGGTACAGGCCAGAGGCGTGGGGCGGTGAGAGGGTTCACCAGAGACAAAATGGGGAGCAGAACAGGCAGATCAGAAATACACTGCTGAGGGGAGCAGCGGGCGAGGCAGGAGAGGTCTGCCACACCATGTGGGATTCTCCCAGGCTGGGCGTTGAACTTGCATTGTGCGCTGCCGACAACTACACAGCGCAGCGCTCAACTGCTGCGCCACCAGGGAGGCCCCAATTCATGTTTTTTAAAAGTAGAATTACTTTTCCTAGCAAGACCTATCCTTGTAGAGTCTGGTTACTGTAAGGCTGTGTTTTCATTTATTTGTAAATAATAATGCAAATGTTATTTCACTTAATAAAATTGAAGTAAATGCTTACATTACCTTTTACTAAAGGCTTAGTATATTTGAACTACGATTTATGTTGTCTTAATGACAGCAAAACTAGGCTATGACTGGATAGCTTGACAGAACACAATGCAAACTGACACTTCCAGGTCCAAAGTGGTTTGTTTGCATAGGATGACACCAGCATCAAGACAGATTTTAGTATTTTTATCTAATGAAATGGTATATAAGTGTCAGAGCAGAGAAGTATGTAAGGGTCAAAAAAAGAAAAAAAAGGGGTCACTGGACACTAACATCTTCTAGGAAATAGGATGTTACCAAATCTAGGAAACCTTTCATGCTTTTGTTCAGCTATTTGCTATTAAGAAATATTAAAAGCAAAAAGGGGGAAGTAAAATTAAGGTTCTTGTAAGCCTCAAATACCATCAATGTCTATGTTTAAATATCTACTTCTCCCTAAAAAAGCTATCATGCACATACATACACACACCCACTGGGGTGAACAAAAGTTACCCAGAAAGTGCAATTTATTGGCTCAGAGAGACAACACGTGATCAAGTCTTTTCAAGATCAGGAGCAGAAGGACTTCAGCTGATTTTTGTTCAATATATTTAAATTGACCATAGCATACTAAAGAGCACCTTCATAGAAGTTGATATAATTAGGACATTCGGAGGTCCATATTCTTTAATAAATATAGCATATTCTTTATAAATATAGGATTTTAGTTGAGATATTTACAATGTAACAAGTAGCATTCTAAGTACAATGCTCTGGATTAAATTCACAAAATTCTGGTAGATAATTTTTTTGTGTACCAGTCAATAAAATGGTTTTTGGGGAAGCACTGAATTCCTCTCATTGGACCTATTTAAACCTACTTTGTTCTATAGATTTTAGAACTTTCAGTATTTAAGTAAATGCTTTAAAATAAATAACTTGAATTTTGATGAAACATGAAAAATAGTGTTAAACAATATAAACATAAAGAAGATTAAAAATCTGCATGCAGACAAGACAGATTATTGAATAAAGATTTGCCAAATATATCTTTTTAATATTTGAATTTTTTCTTTGAATATTAAATTGCTTATTTTTTTCTTTATAATGATCAAACAGGATATGGATTGTTGTCAGGTTAAGAACTTTCTTTTCTGGGCCTCCCTGGTGGTGCAGTGGTTAAGCGCTGCACTGTGGAGCTGTAGGCAGCAGTGACGTAAGTTCGACGCCCAGCTGGGGAGAATCTCACATAGCATGACAGACCTCTCCTGCCTTGCCTACTGCTCCCCTCAGCAGTGTATTTCGTTTGAGAACTTTTATTTTCTTATACAAACGTAATATATAGCTCTCATACTTAATCCTTTATTATTCTCAAAGTGCCTCCCTGCTTTGTAATTAATTATTCAACTGCTTGTTCAAATTTTTTTACTAGGCATCTTTTTTATTTAATAAACTACAAAATAGGCACAGAGAGGTCAAGTTCTATGTTATCACAAAGTTAGACTGCAGATACATTAGTAATAAAATCATATATTTTAATCAAGCATAGACCTTATGAGCTCACTCTCTCATAGTAACTTCGTGCATTTAGCAGTTGACACAGTAGATTCTGGTGTAAGTTCTGCCATGTGTATGGATAAATGGAAGGTTTTTATAAATCTTGCCAGGAGAGCAGAAATAGAGTGGAGTAAAGACTTTTTCTTTTTTAATTTCTATTTTTATATAGAAGACTGGGATGTAGGCCAGAGGCGTGTATGTGGGTGGTGGTGGTGGTGGTGGTGGTTGGGTGGTAAGAAGATTCACCAGAGACAGAGTGGAGAGCAGAACAGGCAGATTTACTGAAATATTCTGCTAAGGCTGGGGACCCAACTCAGGCTATAGTGGCAACAGTGCTGAGACTTAACCCCTACACCAACAGGAAGGCCCCCAGGAAAGGCTTTTTCTTCCTAACGTCCCAGACTTAACTTTAAAAGGGTTTGCCAAGGAATCTAATTGAAATCCAGCATTTCACGAAGATCAACTTCTGTATACAGAATCTCTTCAAAAATGGTCAGTCCTTGTTAGATCAGGAAAATAAATCACACTTCAATTAGTTCAATAGATGGAATAAGTGTAATAAGTAGCTAATAATCTTATAAGAGGTCAGTGTCCCTCAAATGGTGAAGTAATTCAAGATTAAACTAGTAGTTTCTACTCCTGCAGAGATGGAAGGCAAGAGAAAGAGTGCTATATAATCCAAAGTCTCAGGTCACTTGAGCTGAAACTACAGTATCAGCTTCCATTAGGAACACTATCCATGAAAGGAAGGGCTGTTTATGGGGAATTCAAATAACAGTGAAATGTATATAATCACTGATTCAGCTCAAAAGCCAGAAAATGTGGACATGACATCCTTGTCTAGTCTTGCCCTTGCCTCTCACTTTCCAAATTCTGTATTTAAAGAAAGAATCCAAAACTTATAGGTAAATGTAGTTTGCAGGGCTACGCAGCAGAATTAGGGAAGTATAGTAAATAGATTTGAGATCCATTAGGTGCATAAAAAGATAGATCATTTTTTATTAATAATCTTAGCAATCATGGTCCATGTGTTTTTTAAGCATTCAATGGCTTGAATTTAAGTCTTTTTGACAACAAATTAACTTTAATTTTATTTTATTTACTAGATAAGTAGTCCCATTTCATTTAAGTATTTTCTGTAGTGTTTCTCTTTTGAAAATATTTGCAATTTCTTTGTTTGAGATTTGATGGTGAGCCTTTGAAACAGGATTGTTTGGAAACTTACATCTTAAACAAAAACAGTTATTAACCCCCTGAGCCCAGTTCTCATTTTATTTTGATTTAATTTAGAACTTAGTTAGTGGGACTCCCTGGTGGCACAGGGGTTCAGTCTCAGCACTATGAAGGTTTCGGCATCCCTGCAGTGCCAGTTCCATCCCCAGACAGGGCTCTAGCCCACATGGCACAGCAGACCTCTCCTCTCTTGCCCACTGCTCCCCTCAGTAGTGCATTTCAGTAGATCTTCCTGTTAAGCTCCCCATTCTGTCTCTGGTGAAACCTCTCACCCTTCCCCCATACCTGTTGCCTACCTACACTTCAGCTCTTGTATGCCAAATTTTTTTTTAAAAAACAAACTTAGTTAAGAGGAGTTGATGAAAGAATGAACTTTCTAACCAGGTAAAATATCTTAAATATTGGTGTTCATTATATCTTATTTAATTTTGGGCACACTATTTCACTTTTCTCATCCTTCACAAATTTATATAATGAACATACTAAGAGTTTGATTTTTTTATGCCACTTTTCACCTTTAACTCTAACTTCATGGGCAGCTTTCAATTCGCAGAGAAAATTAGAGCTGTTGTACCTTTTGATGGAGACTTGAGAAAAAAGATAAAAGAAAAGGAAAAAAAATGCAACCAAAATAGCATCCTTCTTATTTTGTAGTGTTAGACCATCTTTTGTGGCAGAGAATGTGCCCCTGTACTTAGGAAATCCTCTGCTTCAAACTGAAAGCAGAATGAGACTAAGTTGAAGGGAACAAACAAGGAGGATTTGTTTCATAGGGAAAAAAAAAAATTGACTGGGTCAGTGGGATACTTGCCAAGAGTTTTGCCACAGCACAGCAATGTAGGACTCCAGCTAGGAATTTGTTACACAAGGATCATGGAAGATTTAAGAGTATTATTTGACTAATGACAGTTTTATCATATGCACCCAGATATCCAAAACTTATTTTCTGGTGGCAATAAGCAATAGATATTTGAAATTTTTAGTTCTCTGTCCTGGTAAAGAGCAAGGGCTTAAAATTCCAAAGCAAATACTACTATATAGTATATTTTTGCATCTTGGTAACCAGATTGTCTCAAAAGTATTTGACTTTTAGAGACCTTAGATACAAGGCTAAGTAGTACAAGTGTATTAAAATAGAGTTTGAATTGTGGCACCATACATGAAACATACATATGCATATGTGTGTGTATGTGTGAGTGAGTGTGTGTGTGTGTGTTTGTGTTTGAGAGAGAGAGGAGTGAGAGATTGTACTCAGTGTTTTAATGGAGTTGTATTGGCTCATAAAAACCAGCCTTTAAATGTTCATGTACTTTTCAAACTGACAGTTAAACACAATGTTAGAAATTAAATTGCTTAAATGTACATTTGAATATTTTTTAAAGAGGCAAATCCTTAAAATACTCAAACTTATCACTTCCTAATTTTACCACATTTTACTATGATCTATACTCATGAGTGAATGTACTTCACTTTGTTATAAATAAAACACAATAGTAGGTTCTTGACATTTTCCAAAATGTTTAGTGTGTTGTTAGCTTGAAATCAACATTGTTGGGAATATTTACACCATAGAGAAAGGAAAATGCTACATAAATTAGGACTTTTTTTTTTAAGGAAGTGTCAGTTGTTAGTAATTGCCATCCTATCCATGGATTTGTCAACTGAATTCAAAAGTATTGATGACTTAAATTGTCCAGGATGCCTAAGAACAGGAATTTCAAGTTACTTCAGGTTCATTATTATTGTACCCCATCCATTCTCAAGTCAGGAAACATTAGTCCTAATGAATACTAGGTTTTCAGGTTCTTCCTCAATTTCCAACCGAAATATTGTGATGGCATCTAGAGGAAGAGAATGGATTATGCACAACAGTAGGGAAAAGATGTCTATCTGCAACCATCCAGAAAAAGGATTCTCAAAGTTCTTTGACTACAAGATCTTACAAATACATTTTTCCATAAAAAATATAACAGAATAAACTGCATCTGTATTCACAGATCAAACAGCAAGTTCTAGGTCAACTGAAGGCCACAACCTAAGCACCTATCTCATTTCACTGCCTGAGAACAACTTGGTTTTTTATAGGAATAATCCAATAGGGAAAAGATGAATCATTCTTGATGCAGTTAACATAAAAAATTTCATTATAAATTTGAATCAACTAATATAAAACATTTTTGCCATATATAGTAATCCATAAGTTTAGTTACATTTACCTCTTTTTTTACTGGGTTTGTTTTCATCAAAATGGGCTTGTTTTTCATCAATTCTAATAACTTATTCTTGCACAATGTCATCGGAGACTTATATCAACATGCTGTGGGAGGGACATTTCCATAAGATTGTCTCTGTATCATTGTTGATCAATGAATGCCTTTCCCTTTACTCCCTCACTCCTCACTGCAAACTTTCAGTGCAAACAATAACTTTTTCCTAATGCTGAAATTTAATGAAAAGACCAATGTATAATGAAGTAAAAAAAAAAGAATCAACAATGGGGACTCTGTTGACAGCTTCATAACCAAGTACAGAGCACACTAATTTTTATGCTAGCTAGAGTTCAACTCCTGCATCAAAAAGGAATTCATATATAGGGGGTTTTTGTCTACTGAGATGGATGTTAAAAACTGCATTATTGAAACTGTGCATTACATCAAATGGTTGTTTTTCTTCTTTTTTTCAAAGTAAAAGGTCAATGAAAGAGAATGATTTGGTACAGTTGTAGAAATAAGAGCCTGTAGTGAACTACCTCCTGTGTCTTCTGTGGATACAGCTCTTAATGCTGTTACTCTGTTGTAATTGTTGTGGAAAAGTTCATCTATAAAATCTTGCAGAAAAAAGGCTTTGAAATTCCATCTTGTTCAATTGCTGTCTGCTTGTAGATAGACATTAATTTTTTTTTTCTATTAGAGTATATGATCGATTCTCTTCCTCTGAGTGCTACCATGATATTTCTGCTGTAAAGCCAGGCAGTTAAGAATTTTATAAATGTACCTTATGTAAATGACTTCCACATTAATTTTAAACTTCTCCATGAATATCTAGAATTGAATCACTGCCCAAATAAACATTCTTCTTGTAGGGGATACTAATCAATTCATACTGGAGTTTCTTTTTCTAGCTTTATATAGCTTTTCTAGCTTTTATGTAGCTTCCCAATATAATTAAATTTTGACAAAGAACTCCATTTCAGATTTTATCTTTTTCCTTGATAGTTTTCCAAATATCCCCTCCCTCCCAATTTTTTTTTTTTTTGGCCTGAGAAGAAAAATTAATACTTTCTTCTGATTTTGTTCAATACTGTCTTCTTCCCACTAGAAAGATAAAAGGGTGCATTGATATTTCGATTCCTGTTATTTTGATTCAAATGCATCAATTAAAATGCCTCATTTTTGATAAAGACAGATAAACAAGTTGAAACTAATATGAAATTAACCTGCAAAATATCTGATTATGGGAAAGGATCCTATACCATTGATTTTCTTCTGGTCTTCACATTTTATGTCACTGAATTTTTTAAATCATTATTGTGCCTTTTTTAAAAAAAAAATCAGGGCACTGACTTTAAGCAAACACATTTTTATTATAAATTGGGTGCTGTTTGTTGTAATGATAAGTTTACCTAACTCAGGCCAATAAACTCCAAAGCAAAGTTGTATGAAATAATGTTTCATAATATTTGAAAAGAGGTAGATTCAAATTTCACGTAATGTGTTTTTGTTCAGTGTTTTAATATGAAGTATTTGTGGAAAAAAATTACATACAATTAAATATTTTAAATTATGGACATTAATGTGTTTCTTTTTTAGGAGAATGGGTAAAAAGTTGTATTACATAGATCAGTAATAAATCAGACATTTCTAAAGACAGTATGTAACAATGCTATAAAAATTCTGTCTCTATAAAGTCAAATAATTTTGGTCTCTCTACCCTGGGATATATCACTAGAAGTGAATTTCAACTTTCAATAAGTGTACTAAGAAATCAATTTACCACCTAATCTTGTCTCTGTATGTTATAGCAGTAAATCATTATTCAGAATATAATGGGGACTCTGGTGCTTGACTCAGAAATAGGAATTGTCAGTAAAATAGTTACTTATGTTTATTAAGAAATAATAGTTTGTAACACTATAGATGAAATTACAGATGGTTTAAAAGTTTTTGTTTATCGATTATGAGATTCAGTCTTTACAAATATTTCTTCAGACTTTTTTATTCTTTTATTCACCTTCAAATTTACATGCATCTTGATTCATCCATAATTTTCCTGATGATTATTGCTGAATTTTATGGATTATTCCATTTTGTAGAAAGATTAATAGAACACTGGATTTTTGCAAGAATGCCAGGTTCCAGTTCAGAACAAGATAACCTTTCATAGAAATATATGATATGTTCTCCGAGGAAAATATAGGTTGTCTTAACTCAGATATTTTAGAAAAACATGAGGTGTAAATTGGATTCAAGTTGTTAAAGGGGTTCTCCTTAGAGAAGGGCAAGGGCACGCTGGAACCAGCGGAGGGCAAGGGGAAAAAGCTAAGTAACTATATGTTGTCGGCTGGAGATATGTCTCACTCTGGTCATGTGGAGAAGCTCTGAGACATGACTTACGCTTTCAGGTTTTTCTTCTTTGTGATCCAAAGAGGCCCAGCCCATTTTACTCCCAAATGAATTAGTCAGTCACTAGCTGGGGACCTCAACTCCTATTCATTTGCCGACATTTCTATGAAATAGTGGGTCAGAAGTATGCGGCACCATTATTTTAAAGGCTTGGCTGAAAGAATTCATTCCAGAGCTTTAAAAGAAAATTAACTAATAGACTTGACAGATAATACATAGGGAACATTTTTGTAGCAAATAAAAACATCATGCCTATGTCTAATTACAATGTGGAGCTTTATTTTTGCCTAATTGCTATATTAATTTAAATTTATGAATCAATTCTTACAAACTATGTGTGGCCAAGCACTATTTCCTACATCCCTATAGACTTATATGTATTTACTCTACAGATTTTTGTTGTTATTTCCTAGGTTTCTGCAAGCATTTGAATCTGGCAAATATAGCATTTCAGTATAGAAGAAATTTAATTATGACACTTAATAAGAGTGAGACTAAGATTCTTAGATAAAAAGAATTAATAAATTCCCCAAAATTCTCTTGATACACCCATTTCATGAATCTTCAATTCTAATTCACAAAATCAGATTTAAGACTTCAAAGGTCTTCAAACTGCCTAACATTATAAATTTGGGATTTTATAAATGGTGCTAACAAACATAAATAGGTATGTATCTTTAGCTGGTGTTAATTTTGTTAATCTTGTCATTATTTTCATAGCAAGCTAAAGGGAAACTGAAGCACAAAAGTAGTTTGCCCAAGATTGTTCAAGTAGTGAGAAAAGAATCAGGCCTTGCCCAGTAAGTTTGGGATCAATCCAGTTGGAATAGTAAGCAGGACTTGATCACAACAAAATCTATTTCCTTTTCTGCAAATTCTTCTTGGAGACCTTAGGATCAATACATTTCCTGTTTTACACGAGACAGTTTCCCAAGACCTGAGCTAGAAGCAGTACCTACCTTCATTACTGGCGTTTGCTTTGAACCTAAGGCATTAGTCAAACTTATTCCTGTGACTCTTGATGCTGCCCCAACATGTAGCTGGTCTGGCTGCAAGTATTGCTTATTGGCTGACAGAAATGTTTTGTTTTGTTTTTCTCTTACCCTCACATTTCTATTAATAAAGCCTCCCCAATCACTCTAATCCCACTGCTGTAGTAATGTCCTCTGAGGGAGTATGTAGCTGACATGCTGGTTAGATTTTGTTTTTATTTTAGTGCTAACAGCTCAGTTTTATGAGCTTTTTAAAGACATATTAAGGAGTGAAGAACTAGTGGCCTAAATTCAGAGTCAAAGACAGTCATTTTCTACTCTACCTTGACTCAAATCTAGACATTTCTTTGGATACAGTCATTGTTCTTCCTTGTGCCAAGTTTAGATCTGATTTGAGATATTATCATGTATTCTCTTCCAATTTCTTGAGTCTTAGTTCATTATCTTATTATTTTTATCTTTTTCTCAACTAGTCACTCAATGCATGAATGATCTTTTGCCTCAATTTCTTTTTGGTTATTGGCAACATGTATTGTCTTCCTTGGAGTAAAAATGCATGCAAAAATGATTCTAATGAAAAGCAGCGGTCATGTTATTTAAGATCTACCACCTCAGACCTCCTCAGCAGAGATACGCGTTGACAGGCATTTCTAAGTTTATTGCTATTGGTGATTAATACTGTGTCCCTAAATATGGATTATAATGATACTTGTTAATGTGCTGTATTCATTATTATTATTTTTGTAAATTGAGGATTTATATAATTTAATCTATTGAATGACTATTTTTATGCACTGGATACTTTCCCAAGGATCTCTGGGTCTGCAGAGCAACTGTGGCCATAAATCTTATGTATTTTGTCACCTAAGTTGGAACCTGAACATCTGTTAAATAACATCTGTGAATGCAATTTCACTGTATCAGAGAAACATCTATTTGCTTATGTATTGCTCATGAATGCTTTAACACAGAAAGTCAGTAAGTAGTTAAGTAGTTGTGTTAGAAGTCATATGGCCTGCAAAGACTAAAATATTTATAATCTGACCCATTATAGAGAAAAATATTAAAAACATAATAAGGGGACTTTAAAAAAATATTTATTTATGCATAAGAGCTGGGGTGTAGGCCAGAGGTGTGGGGAGTAAGAGGCTTCACCAGACTGGGGAGCAGAACAAGCAGATCTACTGAGGGGGAGAGACAGGAGGGGTCTGCTGCGCCACATGGGAAGGTCCCTGACTGAGGATGGAACTTGTGCTGCAGTGGCTGTGGATAGCTTCATAGAGCTGAGACTTAACCCCTTGTGCCACCAGGGAGGCCCAATAAGGGGACATTATTAATAAGATTTTTGTCAGTAAACTTGACAACTTAGGTGAAATGTATAATTTTTTTAAAAACAAAGTAACAGCGTCATTGAATAAAATATGAAATCGGTAGTCCTGTGTATTTAAGAAATAGAAGTTATAATTAAAAATCTGTCCACAAAGAATAGGTATCTTCACTGATAAATTATTTTTAAAAATAGTAGCAATTTTATACAAAATTTTATAAATAGTGGATAAGAAAATGCTTCTAAATCATTTTATGAACGCTTCACTAAATATAAACCTAATTTCAAGTCCTGAAAAGACATTTTAAAATTCACAAACATTCCATTTTTAACAAAGATACATTAATTCTCTACAAAAGACTAACAAAGTCAAATTCATCAGTATATGAAAGAGTTTATCCCAGGTATACAATGTTGATTTAACATTAAAAAATAAATCAATACAATTATCAAAATTACTATAATAAAAAAACTCCTATAATATCTCAAGAGCTAAAGAAAAATCTTTGATAATGTTAAACATTTAATCATTATTAATATTTTCAGAATAAAAGATAATGGAAAACCTAACAGCTAACGTTATGATTAATGATGGAAATTCAATTACTTTCTCCCCAATTTTAGGGGAAAAAAATTTCTCAAACTGATATTTGAGGTCTCAGCTAGTGCAATTAGGTAAGAAAAATACATACTTATTTGAAATCAAGAAGATTAATGCTTTTGTTCACAAATGATGATGTCTATGTAGAAAATCTTAAGAAATATGCCCCACCCCCAAATTGAACTAATGAGAGTGTAACAAGGTCTAGCATATGAATATAAAAATATGATTTTGTTTATATGTACTAGTAATAAGTAGTTAGAAAATGCAATTTTTAAAACCGACTCTTAAACCAATTCTAAAAACTTGAAATATATAGGGATGAATTTTATACAATTAGGAACTTAACCCTAGAAAGAAATATGTATAACTAAGTCTATATGTTTTGAAACCGACAGTGTAACTGGTATTTCCACTAATTTCTGTATAAAATACAATTTTTATTAAAACTATATAAGACAGGCGTTCCTGGTGGTGGCTCAAGGGGTAAGGTCTCAGCACTATGAGGCTATCCACAGCCCCTGCAAGGGAGTTCAGTCCCCTGCAAGGGAGCTTCCCACATGGCGCAGCAGACCTCTCCTCTCTTGCCCGCTGCTCCCCTCAGCAGTGTATTTCAGTCAGTCTGCCTGTTCTGCTCCCCACTCTGTCTCTGGTGAATCCTCTCACCATCCCCACACCTCTGGCCTACATCCCAGGTCTTGTATGCATAATTAAAAATAAATCTTAAAAAACAAAACTATATAAGAAACATTATGTGCTAATTTCAAGTTTACATACCAATTACTAAATAGACATAGCAACTGTTAATTAAACCAAAGATTGATTTTTAGGACCAGTATTTTCCCCCAATGCTTGTAAATGGTACACTTTTAAATTTTTTTAATGTTCTACATCACTCACCTCTCACCTCTTGGACTAGCAGCTGCAGGATGATTTGGGAAAATTTGGGACCTTCCTGGACCCTATATCAGACATGCAGGAGTATTTGATACTGCTGCTCCTTAGATAATGTACCCTGGTATCACCTACACCAGTGTTGACAGCTTCTACTACTCTGTCCTTGATACTTCACTACTCTTCATACTCTGTCTCATATCTGCTTCTCTTGCTATCTTCCTAATTTACTTAAGGACAGTACCACTATACGTGTTTCTTAGACTATATATTCTGTATTTATTTGTATATATACTTACATAATTATATCTTAAGTATATGCAACTATATAATAAGTATTAATTAAATGCTCGCAGCATATCCTATAGTTACACACTATATACATATTTATGATCTTGAAATCATACTTGCCTACTCTTTCCCTTCCCACATTTTGTTAACCAATTCTGTTGCCTCTAAAGTAAGACTATTCCCAAAATTTGATAAGTTCGTACTGATCCTCCTGTGATTGTCATATTCTATACTTGATCCAAAAGGTCAGTAAGAGATGCCACATTCTATCCCTAAATTATTCTTTCCTTCTATTAGTCTGACTGCCTTTGCCCTGTATCCTTCTAGACATTATTGAATGTAGTACCATAGTTGCTGTATTCAGATCAGTTGAAATCCCTAATCAGTACTTTCCAAGGTTTGCCATGTTGCTTGGAGTTAAAGCCCCCTACTTGATTGTATGTGACTCTACATTATCTGGGTCCCTGTGAAAATTTTCCAGCTTCATTTGTCATTCCTCCCCCTTTAATTTACTTCAACTTCAGTAGCAGTCCCTCTCCTGATTTAGGACATTTTGCTGTTCACTTTTCCTGGAAAGCTTATGTGAACTTTAGCCCATGTAGTGAGCAATACAGGTTGTTCAATTTTAGATATCATTCCTGATGTATGACTCACTCCCTCACTTCTTATAGACTTTTATTCAAGTCACCTTATCAATCAGGTTTTCCCAACCCACCATAAATGAAATTTCAGGCCCCTTCACACTACACTTTAAATCCTTTCCCTTTTCTTATTTCATGTTCTAATGTTTTTCTGTAGTACTTACCACATTCGAACATAACATAAAATTTATTTATTGTGTTTATTTTTTATTGCCTGTCCTTTTTCTTAAGAGTAATATTCTTGAATACAGGTATCTTTTATTTTCTGTTTTGCTCACTGCAAAGTCTAGACAGTGACTGATACAGAATAGGTGTTTAGTAAATATTTCTTAAATGAGTGAAAGAGTAGTGAGACCCAAGTTTATTATAACACTTTCTCAATTTCATGAAATTTATTAGTGAATTCTTATATTCTTCATATTATTATTCAAATGAATGAGCAACCGCAAGTAACATAAAAGTGTCTACTGTTGATCAGACTCTAAACTCTATGCATGTATATCTAAGTTTTGACTTAATTTGATGTGAGTGGTGCTATTATTATTATTATTGTTATTATTATCTATTTCAAAAACAGGGATACTGATAGGGAGATTTTTATAAATTGCCCAAGGTGAAAAATCAAACAAGAATTGTGGAGCCAGGAATCCATCACAGCTCCTTTGACTTCAGAAAACATGTACTTGGATGTGTTATTTATCTATGGTTGTGCAACAAATTACTTCAAAATTTAGAAGCTTAAATCAATAAGCATTTATTATTTCAGTTTCTCTGAGCCAGGAATCCAGGCACCACCTAGGAATGACTGTGATTCAGGATCTTTCATGAGACTACAATCAAGGTCTTGGTCAGGGTTATGACCATGCCAGGGCTCTAGTAATGATTCACTTCCACGGTCAAACATTCCACTGTTGGCTGCTCTCATATTGTCACTAGTAGTGAAACATCAACTTTTTGGCATATGAACCTCTCCATTGGGCTAGTCATAACATACTATCTTGTCTTCCCCAGAATAAGGGATTTAGTAGAAAAATGTGAGACAGAGTGTGTAAGAAGGGAGCCACAACTTTTATCCAGTTTATCTTGGAAGTGACATCACTTATGCAATATTCTACAGTGAGTTAATCATTTTGTCTAGCTCATGTTTAAAAAGAAGGAACCCTGAAAGAGTGGGCATATCAAGATGTGAGGATTACTTGGAGACCATTTATAGGTTATCTATTGCAATCACCATTCTGGATGGATAGACAAATTGTTGCATGGATGAGTAAATGAATGAATAAATGATAAAATGTAAGACCAGTGGAATGATATTACATAGACCAGCAGTGCATTCTTAAAATAATGTATAAAATATAATCATGAATGTATATGAATCTTGAGTTCTGAATTCCTTGCAAAAGTGTAAATGTGTTTCCTGTTAGCCTATATGAAAGTCAAATTCATAACATTATTGATCATTTTTTAAAGTTTTATTTATTTATGCATGAAAGAACTGGGGTGTAAAACAGAGGTGCAGGGGATGAGAGGATTCACCAGAGACAGAGTAGGCAGCAGAACAGGCAGATTTACCAAAATACAGTGCTGAGGGGAGCAGTGGGAGAGACAGGAGAGGTCTGCTGTGCCATATATGGGTTAGCTCCCTGGCTAGGGATCGAACTCAGGCCATGATCATTTAATTTTTACGGTACAGGAAATCTAGTAATTTTCTTATGAATACATTTTAGTTGTCAATGGTCATTACGTATAATTGGTTGAAAGTCAATTAACTATAAAAATTTGATTATGGGATTCTTATGACAACAGTGTCTAGAAGCGGAATACCTTTTATTCTAAATGGTTTGTTTTATTGGTTCTAAATTAACCTGCTATTAATATGAGTGAATATTATCAAATGATGAGGCAGTATTTTTTTTAAATATTTAATTTTTAATTGAGGTAACATTTGAATTCCCCCATAAGATATTGCCCATCCAATGTACCCACCAGTGAATCACCCATATTCCACCACTATAGTCTTTTATTGTGCTTACTTCTTTGTTATTATCCCTTCCTCCATACCTTTTAGATGCTTCAGTTCTGTAGTCATCTTTCAAGTTTAAGCTTATCTTTATCTGACTCTCAGTTTAGTTACTCTAGATTCCACATATTAGTGATACCATCTAGTATTTATTTTTCCTCTTCTGATTTATTTCATGTAGCATTATTCTCTCTTCCAGCTCTATCCATGTTGCCACAAATGGCATTAGTTTATCTTTTTTGATTGCTGGATAATGCTCCATTTTGGTTTTATTTTAATCTTTTTTTTTATTGTTATTTATGTCTTTTACATTTTGTATTCCCCTTAGGCAGCCCACCACCAATTCACCCATGATCCATCTCCATGGTCCCCTGTATTCTCCTCTCTTCCATTTTGTGCCCTTATCCTCCCC